>SNQJ01S0005866.1:108315-123276 GCA_010110895.2 Picea sitchensis | reverse complement strand
TCAGCCCCACAATATATTAAAGTGGTTATAACCACCCAGAATGAGAAGTCGGCCCAGCCAGTGAAAAGACACCCCAGTTAAGTGCATGCGATATTGTATAAATAAGAGAGGCCATCGCCTCATTTGTACACACACTCATCTCACTCATCTAGTGCGCAAGTATTGAAGGAAGTTGCAGTTACCAGTTGTCGGAAGAAGGAAGAGAGAGAGATGTGCATCCTTAGGAAAGGAATTTATGTGTTGTTTGGTTCATTGTCTCGACATTGTATTGGCTATCTATATTAAGGAAGTTTTGTTAGGTTTTCTTCCCCATGAGGGTTTCCCAGGATAAATGTTGTGTATCTTGTGATTTTGTTTCTTCAGTGATCCTATCTATGTTATTGTTATCTAGTAAATTGAAAGGTAACCTAATAATAGCTTAAACTCTAACAGATTGTTGAGCCAAACTTTGTTTCATATTAAAGAGATGTCATGTATGGCTTGTTTAAGAAGCTAGTTGCTAATAAATGTTCCATACAAGGTGACCTTCTTCAGCAGAGGAAGCCTTGGCCGAAATAACAGGGGCAAAGGGAATTGAAATAGAGGGCCTAGAAGGCCAAGATTCTTGATACATTTTGATGAAGATCCAGAAGAGTTAAACCAGCTCTTCCAAGCTAGATTTTTCAATTGGATTGGACAAGGGGTAGTCCAACCTAGTCTAGAAAGGCCTCCCTTCCAACCCCATCATGTCCCTGGTATCCATGTTCCCTTGTTCCCCCTCATGTTTCATTGCAACCTGAAGTCCCTTAGAATGACATATGGCAGGAGATTGTTCACCCAACAGTCTCCCAACATCGTGGCTGGCCTAATTTGTCTCTACCTGCTCCTCCTCCACTGGTTAACCCGAATGTCCAAATTTTGCCTGCACATTCACCTGTACAGTCCTCCCACACAAGAAAAATACTCAAAATTGGAGCCCACCACATGCATGACAAAGGAAATGTTGTTCTTTCCCCCTCCTTTCTCTCAAGTGATTCAACCAAATTTGTTTCATCCCACATGCAATTGAGAGATGATTGATCTCATGTCATCAGTGAGATCAAGCCTAAAGGCTCCACATAGCCTAAGGATAATTCGGGAAGGTCAAAGGGAGACAACAAAAACAAAGGGAAAATTGCCTCCCAAAGTGGCAAATATGGTTTTTGAGGATATTTTATTATTGATTTGTTGAGAACAGTTGATTGTTGAAGTTTTTTGGACAGCATACTATTTTTGGATATTTTGGATATTGTATGTCGGATATGGTTTAAAATATCATTGATATTTAATTTTTAAATTATGAAAATTATTATGGGAGCCACAAGGAGGGATGTGTTTGATTGATTGACTAGTTATGTTTATTTTGTTAAGGAACTAAAGGGAGTCACAAGGGGTCCCACCTACTAGTTATTATTTATTAAAAGACCCTTATTATTATTATTATATTAATTCTTCCCCTAACTAAAATTTAGTTGAGTTTTAGCTAACTTAACTAAAAGAAGTACTTGAACTACTTCGACTAATTTGGGATGCATAAAATCAAAATGAAGAGGAAGAACAAGGGGAGAATAGAAGGAGAAAGCATACTAATGTTTTCTCTTGAGTTTTATTGAGATAGTTTATTTTTCACTCATTCTTCAATTCATTAAAATCCTAATTCCATTTTATGACAGCAGGGTCCTATTGTAGGCATCAAGATTCGAAGCTGAATTACATCATTCAGACACTTGTTTTCAGAGGTGTTGATCTATCTTTGATAGTCTGTGTAGACTTGTCTTTTTATGAATTAAATTTCATGACTGATAAAGGATATTGTGCAGAGTCAAGAGGGCAACAATCCATGGCAAGTTGATCCAGCTTTTAAAGTTTAGTTTTTTACTTCCTGTCAGAAGTCCTTTCATATGGTTTTCATCGGGGACATCTAAGTTTGACTTTGGTCCAAACTCCCTCAGGGGTTTTTGTAAAGAGAATGATTCTTTTGATTTCTTCGAATGAAATAAGTGATCGTTATTCTGTCTCATATGTGTTAATATGTGACTTGGTATTTTTTCTTTTGTATCCACATTTACTTTTGCATCTATTATATTCATAAAATTATATAAAATGTTGAATTTTACACTAATCTTCTATTTTTTTAAAATTAGCTTAAGCCCTTGTAACTAATACTTGTGGATTAGGAAACAAATTTTGAGGCTATAAACACAGGGTGATATTCCCATCTATCTTGCCTTAGCCAAGCAAGATCTGAAAATGCTTGAGTAAGATTATTTCATATATTTTCCTCAAAATTTATTTAGCAACCATACTGGGGAGATCTTCCATATCTCTCTGGTTGATTTTTATGTTTGATTATCATTGAATATAATTACATCTATGATATTGATCCTTTGGTTGTTTCATTTCTTAATGATTGTACCTATTGCAAGGCAGCCCAATATTGAGCTCGATCTTCAATATTAGACCAACATTTCTTTAAACTTGTTTAATACCATCTTAGATACTGCTAATACCCGGGTTGAGATTAATCGCTAATGGGAAGCAATTGAACAAGACATAAGTGTCCAAGAACATTGGGAAGCTAGGCAAAGACAACCTAGGAATTAGCCATAGCTTTCCTTTTCCTACAATTTTGATCTTCTTTTTGTGTCCTTAGACCCTTGTATCTCTAGGAAAAGAAGAGATTTATCACCAAAAATTAATCCTATTGCTGAAATAGAAAGAAGGAACGTTGTTTTATCAACCCAACAAAGTGCTCTAAGGAGAACTTTGTCTGATTCATCTAGTTCGTCTTTCTCTCCCTTACCTATAATTCACAAGATGGCATCTAGTGGTGGATTTGGTTGCACTAGAGGTGCTTCTTCATCTCAATCTTCAGCTTTGTCAGTTATTGGTAGCTTATATAGTCACCAAGTCCCTGTCCAATACACTACAAACCTCGCCAAAGTCATTAAAAATTATGGGCTTTTTTCAGTTTGAAGAAGATGCTACAACTACCCCATGGCATGTTTCCTCCCCTCTTAACCTAGCACCTGCCACTCCTCCATTTCCTAAATTTAAAGAACATCTCCCTATATTTTCAGGGAATAACATTGTCACTACGAATGAACACTTGGTGGCATTTTCTAATGCCTGTTACAACATAGGAGCCAATGAAAACGATACTTGTATGCGTTTATTTGTGAATTCCCTTGAAGGGAAGGTTGCGGACAATTTATTTGATCTCCCTCATAATATTTTATCTACTTGGGAGGAGTTAGTATATTGGTTCAAATCTACCTATGGGAAATCCAAAAGCCCATTCGAGAAATTACGGGAATACAACAACATCGCCTATAAGGATGGTGAGTCTATGAAGTCCTTCAACTTGCATTTCACCAAATCCTACAACCAAATCCCTGAGCTCATTCACCCTCATAACCAAGACTCTTTCATGCATTATTATAATGCATTACCTTCCCCCTACTGTCATCGGCTTGAAGAAAATGTCATTGATAACCTCGGTTTTGTTGATACTAAGAGGGGGGTGAATCAGTATCAAGTACAATTTTAAAAAAAAAATCAACTTATACTTAAACCATTCAATTATATCCAATGAGAAATGACCAATAGTATAAGAGTTACACCAATACACCACAATACACCATGCACAATATATGAGAAATAATCAATAGTTTTGTTCAAGGGAAGTAATGACTTCCAAAGGTAGCTACAGCTTCCAAAAGTAAAGGGAGGGATAAACCTCCAAGAGGAAGATATAATCCTCCAATATAAATAGAGATTTGAACTCTCTATCCTTTCCCCTTCCTTCCACCCAATAATATATGAGAGATAATAAAACTTTATTCAATTCTGGTCTGTTCAGAAGACCCAACTTGTACAGCATGCCCCGCGCTCAATATTTAACATCTGATTCTGAAACGCGCACACAAGAAAATAAAGTCCGTACTATTTCCAATGGAAGTTGTCCCACTGCATTTGGAGTCTGTATGAAAAAGTTATGACTGTTTTACCCGGAACACCTGTTTATTGACTAGTTTCAGGACTGGTCACAAACCCTATATTCCNCCCCTTCCTTCCACCCAAGAATATATGAGAGATAATAAAACTTTACATTAAATCATCACCATCAACCAATCATTACATAGAACCTGGTAATGCTTCCTAAGACTTCTTCAAATTCTGCAATTCTTCAATTCTTGGAGTACTCTGATCCTGTAGATAATATTACTCAATGTATTCTCTGAAACGCTTCCAATTTTCACTCCTTGAATCCTCTCCAAAAGAAGGTTATAGAAAGAATGGTAGACTTTATTCAATTATGGTCTATTCAGAAGATCCAACTTGTACAGCATGCCCCACGCTCAATATTTAACATCTGATTATGAAACTTGCACGCAAGAAACTACATTATGTACTCTTTCCAATGGAAGTGGTCCCACTTCATTTGGATTCTGTATGAATAAGTTATGACTATTTTACCCCGAACACATGTTTATTGACTAGCTTCAGGACTGGTCACAAACCTTATCTTCCACAGAGTGTATCTCCATAATTGTAGAGAATCAAGAGCTGGATTTTTTACTAGAGGTACCTTGATATGTATTCTCAATACCATAGTGATTTCACCATCTAAATCGTTCTAGAAAAAAAGTTATAGCAAAAATGGTAAGATGACCTAAAAATAACATACCTTAGAACACATCACCAAAAGACTTCATCCTCCCTTGAAATCCGGCCTTCTTTACTTCTGATTTCCTCTGAAATTCAACTTGTATCAAATGAATGCATAATGATGTTTATTTATACCATTCATGTCACTTCCTTTTAACATTAGGGCCGACTTGACACTTTCTTATTTTGTAATTCTTTTCTTTAATTATCTTCAGGGCCTACATGTACTTCCTTCTTCAATTCACTTTTTCATCTTCAAAAATTCATTTCTCCTCAACCATGAGGATCCATGTGACGTGTCACATACCACCGAAAACAACATGATGTATACTATCCATCCATGGGTGTTGTATCTGCATGTGCATTTTCCTTCATGTCCAAATACCTTCATCAATCTTGCGGTCCAAAACCCATGACTAGGGTTGACATCAATGAAAACAACCAATCTTCCAACATATATCCCGCATTCATAAGTGTAATTTAATTTATGTTTTTATTCACTTTTGTGTAAAATAGTATATCCCGCATTCATAATTGGAAAAGATTGATCAAATGTTTAACCCTATACAAGGAAGCCAACTCCAATGTAATAGGTATTGAAGTATTACATAATATCATATTATGTCATTATGTTTATCTATATATGTTTGGTTCTTTCATCAACCTTCTCCAGGATTTCTTGATATCGTTATTCTATATCTATTTGTATCATGATATCACAGCAGGGAGATCTTCCATGCCAATTTTAAGAAGAAGATACCATGAAATCAATTGAAGCATATCATCATGTGTGTTGCATATTGAGGAGAGAATGGTTCATCACACTAAAAAATCTATGGCAGTTTTACTCAGATACAATATTTTTCATTCTAAAATATGATAATAAGGGTATTGTGTTGGATTTGTGAATGGTTTGGAAGTATACAGGGGTAAATTTAAACAAATATTAGTGTTTCTATTTTTCTCTCAGATATAATATTTTTCATTCTAAAATATGATAATAAGGGTATTGTGTTGGATTTGTGAATGGTTTGGAAGTATACAAGGATAAATTTAAACAAATATTAGTGTTTCTATTTTTATACCATTTGAGTTTACTATTATTAATTTATTTTTAGTATTTACATTTTAGATTTTAGTATATTTGGGTTTTCAGATAAAGAAAAGAGTATCTTTTCAAATTTCTTTGTTAGGAATGTAAGCATGGAAATATCATGATAAAAATAATATGGTCAGAATTTATGTTAGCACATAGGATGTGTAGGGGTCAAAGTTTTTAAGTTTCTAGGTTTGAGTCATGGGGTCTTTTTATTTTTAGGTTTTGAGTCATGTCTTATGTCAATAAATTATGTTTTATTCTTTCATGAGGAAATAAATTTGACCTTAGTTCATGTAAGAGTCTTGGTGTCATGATAGTGTTCATCATCATGAAAGAAATAGGGGTCAGCGTTGGTCACACCCTTGGTCTTAAACTTATCATTACCATGGCTTTTGTCTCAAAGGGGTTTACAACGTTTTTTTATGACGTTTTCAACCATTTGAGGGTCAAATCAAGTGTCAAGTCGACTTGTTGCAAACTCACCTGAAATTTCACAGTGTATCAAGAAAGTACCTCATGCACTAATCACACATCATTTTTCCTTGCAAACGTGTCAAGGGATATATTGTTTTTTTCAGTGCCTTTAATTCATCATGTTCTTCGGGTCGATTTCAAGAAACAGGTCTATCAATTTGAATGAAGTGTGTTGCCAATTGGTTTGAATTATGCCATTGTGAACTATCTGTAGCAAATGAAGGTGGATTAAGTGTTTCCAGGAAAATGTCAGTCTATCTCATGAGACAGCAATTGAAGTTCCAAATATACCAGGTACCCTATTTAATGATTGTGCATTGTATGAAGGTTTATTGTACGGGATTCTAGTTGTTTTTATTTTTTATGTGCTGCAAACTAGTGTATAGTCTTTGTGTTGCAAACTCCTTGCATTGATAAAACAAACCTACACAATTGGTATCCTAAACCTTGGCAATTTCAAGTTTCCTACTTTATACCAATAAGATCAATTTGCATCCATTTCTTGCATCAATGACCTTATCCACTACATTTTCTTGATGGTGCTACAAACTGTATACGTTTAAGGAACTGCAAACCCTCTGTTTTCTAACTAGACCAAACCCTCCTTGTTGTGCTTCACTCAAGTATGAGGTTTTAGCTTTTTCAAAGTCATTTTCATTTTCAGACTTGAGAGTTTTTCAAACCTTTCATTAAAACCTAGTACAAAATTGTGTGTTGTGAACTTGCGCCGCGAACTCAACCGTGCGTTGTAAATCCTCTATTTCACACAAAAATGCTACTATTTTTTCCTGACTGCAACCTTATCCAATTTGGGATTTTGTTCTTTCCTCTCATCTCCTACTTGCATCCCTTTCATTCTCACATTGTTGTTGTACATGGATATTTCATTCAAGTAAACCATAAATTGTGCAAATTCTATAAAAAAAACCCTAATTTTCATGTTTTCATCATACATCTGATAACAAACTATTATAAGAGGGTAAAGGGGTTTTCAAAACAGCTATCAAGGATAGTCAACAAGGTAAGAAGGTTCACAAAGGGGGATAATTTGTCATGGTTGAGCCACGTGACATGCAACTTATAAAGTCTGAACCATTTTTCAAGGAAGCATTCCAGAGAGTGGGCTAATTGATTTTTTGTGAGAAAATGCAAAGAGGACATCATGAGGTAGCTAAACAGTTTGCACTCAATTTTAGTGGGATAAAGACTAAGGTGGGGGCACTGGAGTTTGAAGTCTCAGAGAAATCTATTTCTATAGCCACAAAGATACCTGCTTGTGGTGAAAAATGGTTTACATCCATGTCTTTGAATTCTATTTTTTCCAAGGAATTCCTAAAACTTGAGTATCAAGGAGACAACCTATCCAAGGGAGTGCTAAGTATGCTGGAGTATTTTGACAAAATGCTCAGAGTTATTCAGAGGTACTTCACTTATGAAGGAAGGTTCAATATGGTTTATCAATACCATATCATATTGCTACTACACTTTACTGGGAAAGAGTCCATGAACCTTCCCTTTTATATTTTTAGGAGTATTGGTAAGATGTCAGATAGGGTCCAAGCTAAATATAAGCAAGTGGATACTAGTTTTTTTCACTCTAGTTTAATCAAGATGCTAGTATTGGAAGAGTTGAAGAAGACCAATACTGACTAGGAGGTTTTCCTAGATGCATCGGGTTTTTAGCCAGATGTTTCTCACACACCAAAGTCAAAAATACAAACACCTACTCCTGTGGAAAATATTGTGCACTCAAAGTCAAGCAAAAAGAGAAAGATGACCAGAAGTGATAAATCCATTCAGTTTATTGATAAAACAGTTGAAGGTGGTCCCTCACAACCTCCTCGTAGACAAGTTTATCTTGTGTAAGAACCTACACCTATGGAGATATCATCAAGTAAAATAAGGAGTCTGAAGGGTAAGAAACTTGTCTTTTCCCCACCTGTTGTTGTAGAAACGGTCAATCCTATAAGACCTTTCACCAAATCAGCAACTAAGCAGCATATTCTTATGGAAGAGGGTACATCAAAAGCCTCGGCTCAAAAAAATGATAAAACTCAACCTTTAAAGCATCCCATAGAGATTATTGAGATCAGATCTCCTTCTCATGAAAGTAATCCTACTTTCAAAAGACTTGGGAGGCAACTTAAGGATACAAGAGCTAAAAAACAAAAATTGAAGGAGGAAAATCTGGAGGTCCAAATCAAGCTAAATAATATGTTAGATTTATATGAGAAGACTATTGATAAAGCAAGATATTTGGATAAGAGATCTCTACCTCTGCATAGGTAGTTGAAGAATTTGTATAGACAAAAGAGAGCTTACCAAGATGAAATCAGGAGTTCTAAAGCATAATTGCAACCCTTCAAGGAGCATGTAGAAAAAATGAATTTAGATATGTTAGTTCATGTGGCTGCTAGAAGAAGTACCAAGAAAAGATGAAGACAAGATATTATTTCTACATCAGCATCAATTTTTTCCATGGTTTACTTTTATACACATATTTATAACATGAGTAATGATTTTTGTCTTAAACTAAGGTTACCATATTCATATGACTTCTGCAAAGGTTACTTCATGTTTAAGAAGATTGTAGCAAGTTCTGGAAGGATTTCCCAACTTTTGTGCAAGATTTAAACAGTTGAAATCATTTTGGACGTAAAAAAAGCACATACAGGAAAGTTTGCAGTGTGTGTTGCCAAAGGCGTTGTGAATTGGTTGTTTTGGGACAGTTTGTAGTGAAAGTGTTGTAAACTAGGTGTCACGGGGATTTTGAGTTGATGAAGACTGTCAGGTGTCATATTGAGTTTAGATAATCTTCTCAAAGATCAGTTTCAAATCAAGGGCCACATGCCTCAAGGATCTACCTGCAATTCAACCACATGCATCAAGTTGTCAGCGTTTTCCTTTAATGATGCCAACATTTTTCTGGAATATAGAATTCTTGTTACATTTATGTTGTTCCCCTAGTGTCATGCCTCTCTTGGGAATAGAATCCTATGTAGAAGCTAGGTGGCAAATTGTAGAGATATTTTTGGATGTTTTGTTATTTAAGATGCATTGTAACTCTATGAGAGGGTTCGAATGGTTAGATAGTGAGACTCTTATTTTTAGCTTTCAACTATAATAGAGTTTCCAGATGTATGTATCATATTCAAGAATCTTTAATAGTGAATGATCAGTTTCCTTTCCTATTGTCACATCTGTGTTTCTATCTCACTTTGATGTTAGTTGTTGATGAAGGATTCATCATTATGCTTGTTCCTTACTACAGTAAATGATTTATTGTTTGTAATGCATGCAAGTATGATCAAAGGGTTCTCTCTTGTTGATTAGGAGGTTCTTATTCAATGAGATTTCTTCTATATGTGTTTCAAAACTACTTGATGTAACATGATGCATGTATCTCATATTCCTTGCTAAGTCTTCCATCTTCCTATTGATATCTCTAAACACTAATTTGAATCTATTCAAAGCCTTGCTTGTTGGTGTGTATTTTTTTGTGTTGATATTATAAACTGAGTATCACACCCATTTTCTACACTTTGAAAACATTTTATCTTTTATGATGGGTATTAGGATCACACCTAAATTAGTCTAGGTGAGACTTCTAGTAAACGGGACTATACAATCACCTATATATCTAAATAAATTATTGAAATGGAAAAGTATATATGATAAAGAAACAGTTATTATTATATTTTCTCTCTCATATTGATAGTTACATCATTTAGATCTAAAAATATCTTCCAAGGAAATATTGGATAATCTGAACAAGTTTTTTGGAGCAAAAGAAATAAATACAAAGTTCTCTCTAAATCTATATTTTTTTAGATTCAATCATGATAGGTGGAGTCACTACATCTAGCCACATAAACAATATAAGATCTCTCATCAAAAAACATGTAAAATTCAATGCTACAATAGATGAAGAGGATTCCAAATCCATTTTGTTAGAGAAAATTTATTCTAAATAGAACAATGTATTTTCTACTCTCAGTTAGATGTCTTCATAAAATATAGAAGATTTTTTTTCATCTCTCTTGGCCGAAGAAAGGAGAACGGTGATTGGAGATATGGAAGGTGATATTCAGCCTAAGATTGCATTATACTCAAGAAACAATTGTAGATGAGTATACAAATACAAAGGGGATATTGAATGCCATTATTGCAAGAAAATGAGTCACGCATCCTAGAACTATATAATCCAAGCCAATGATGTTCTTAAGAGAAAGATAAAAGATAAACTAAATGTCGCCAATATAGCCATTGTTGAAGATCCACTAGATGTTGATAGTAGTGATGAATTTAATAAAGAATGGGCATGTTTCATATTTTAAGAAACCCACACTTTGAAGATAGGAAGGGATCTAATGTAGATGAAGCTCAAAATGGAAGGTTGTCAAGATAGTTTGGGAGATTATCGATATTGGAAATGATATCCTCCTAAGGGTCGTGATGAAACTTGATGGGTCACTATGGATGTATCTCAACATGGATGGTTGTCCAATAATTCATTAGATACATAATTTGGGAGTTTGGGGAGGTGGAATCTGTTGAACTTGGGAATTTGACTTAGGAGCTACACATTTACGAGGGATACAAGGGATCTTGATGGAGCTCTACCTATCCCAATAACTATTGTCAAAGAAGAAGCTTCTAAAGAATGTTTGGTGTCATTTAGTTCTAATGCTTTAGTTTTAAATCAACACATTTTGTCTTTAGTTAGTATGTTTTTATTTTAGTATTGTAAGCCTTAAGAGGGGGTATTTGAATATAAGGCCGATTACTTTTGTAATAAAGTCACTTTGTGAATTTAGATTATAATTTAATATATACTTTTAACCTCCATTTCATTAAATTTTCAATAATTCAAATCCAAACACGTTTAAAGACAAGAAAAAAATAGTCTTTCCAAATTCAAAAAATGGGGTTTATAAAGTGAAAATTTTGATTCTAAATGTGCCAATATTGGATTCCAAAATTGGAAAATTGGATTATGCATTTTCATTTTTGGAATCCTATATTGGCACTTTGGAAATATGATTTCTCACTTTTGGAATCTCTTATTGGTACTTTCATTATTTGATTTTGCAATTTTTCAATCTGATATTGGCATGGTCGAAACTAGATTTTGCACTTTAGAACTCAAATTTTGTACTTAATTTTCAATCAAATTTAATATGTATATTCAAAGATTTTAAATTGGGTTACACATGATCGACAAGTATTCATCATTCATGTCTTGATAATTATAATTATTTGTCACTATATAGATCTTTTATCATCACATAGATTACTTTCCTTGGAGTCGTCCACAAGAATTTTGTTTCTATATCACAAACACAATTTTTTTTTTTTGCTAGCATGTATCCGACTTGTGGGACTAGAATTTGACTAAGAAACCTAGACCTAGAGCCATCTAATCCATAAAAACCACCCAGGGATTGCACCCGACCTGGGCCACACCAACCCTTAGCTAGTTGGAATTTTTAGGTGTCTCCTCCTAACTAAAGTGAGTTTCGAACCTGGGTTTCCCTACAAATGAAACCCTTTGAAACCAATCATGCTAGCAGGATTTTACTACACAAAAATACAATTAAATACAATGTTTCAAATAATTTAACCAAATTATTTAATATCAACCACAATTCCATAATTGAATTTCTCATTAGTTTTTTGTAAACCTAGCTATAATTTTGACATAAAATTATTTAATCAAAATAAAACCTAACAAACACATAACACTTATTTATATTGGATTTCCATAATTGGAAATACAACTCAATACTTATAAAAAAAAATCATTCATTAAATTTTGTTTATATGGAGATGAAATAAAAAATATTAAATGTACTATTGAATTTAACAAACACTACTGAACTTAACAAACACAACTGAATTTTTTTTAAAATAGAATATCTTGTTAACCATATAAAACATTGCCACACAAAAAATATTAGTAAAATGTACTAATCAATAAAAAGTATTAATCTCTCTATAAACTCCAATGGATGGGTACTTTGTTACATTTCTCTCAGTCCTTTTGTAGTATTGAGTGAATGTTTTCTTAACCATATGTGTTATATTGAAAAAATGTAGGTGCAAGTTTTCGCATTTGAACTGAGAAAAAATAATAATTCAAGGATATCAGTGTCCATCCACTTAGAAACATGGTTATTTATATAAAATGATAACAATATCACAAAAAAGAGGCTGAAGAAAGTTAATATTGATCATCATGTTCCACAATGAAGAGGTATAACTACATTGGTTGATTTCCTTCTTGTGGATAAATAAATATCTTGAAATGGACTATAAAATGTCAGTCTACATTAGAAATGGAGATATTTTTCTTATTAAACTTGACCAAGCATATGTTCCTAATGACTTGTAGCTAAAAGAATTGTTCAACAAGGGTTCACCAAGGATATATTTTACCTATAAGAGATTTAACAAGATGAGGTATATTATTAGCTAATAGGTTGATAAAATCCTTTAAAAGTTATGCAAAAACAATTCTACACAACCCCATCCCCAATGTACCCTCCCCTAAAAGAATCTTTTGCAAAGGCATTGTCTCTAGAATAGATACCTATGTTGAAGAACATTGATTTAGTTGTAATTTATCAAGGACAATTCACTAGGTACAACTCATCACAGACAAATTAAATAATGAAAATTGAGGTATTTGTGTTAGAGATGATGCCTTTGCAAAATATCCTTCACATGAAGGGAATAGTTGATGCATATCATACAAATGCGTCATCTCTAGCATAGATGACTCAATTGTGTTTTACTATGTTTTTCCCTAAAAACTTGTTCTTGTCGAATTGTGGCTGAATTATATTTTTTCAGTGGAGGTGTCTATGCCAAAGACAATGCCTTTGAGAAAACTTCCTTCAGGGGAGGGGACATTGGGAATGGGGTTATATAGTGATTGATAAGAAACATTATCTTGAAAAAGTGTTTGTTGGTAAAACCCGATGATTTATGTAAATCAATCTCCAATAGTGCAATGTTATGGTCTGTTATTACTTTAACAAATAGAATCCCCTTGAATTGGTTGAGATTAACAAGGCTTGACATTTTTTACCTATGGATAACCAATTTCCTTTTTTAACAAAATAATTAATATAAAATCATTTACAATATAAACATAGCATCTCATGTATAACATTAACGAAAAGGAAGTGCATGTTTTTTTCTTGTCATACTCTTTGAATTGGATGTTTAGGCCATAGTTGGTATGTCATGATTGTTGGAACCCTTTATGTATTGATTGAATTCATCATTTTTAGAGTTGGATGAATTTTCTTAGTTAGTGAAAGTAACAAGAAGAGCACTTGAATACTTCTTATAAGACTTGAAAACATCTAAAAACATAGTGAGGTACACTGCTACCATCAGCATAACTGGTGAAATTTTGGACCATAAAAGTGATCTAAAATTTTATGCTCTAAAGGGGAAAAAAAACTAATAATTTGGACTATTATACGGTATATTGAAAGATATATTAGAAACATACTAACACATGTTGTTTTCTCAATGTAACACACCCACTTCATGGAGACTAAAAAATTTCGGCTTTTCCTTCTCTTCTCCGAGGAACAGAATCCATGAATTCCTATGGGGCCTATTGCAGATCCTACCATCCATTATCCATACCCATATGATCATCGACGATGACCACAGGCCTTACCGGAGAGGTGCTCCCGGCTTTCACGATTCGGGAAATCGCGAAGCATATATTCTCGGTTCCCTAGATTTCGAGGTGTCGAAACCCGAAGGGAACCAACAGTTCGTCACAATTAATAACGCCTCGGATTGAAGCCTGGCACTCCACCTTTTTGGGTTTCACATACCGGGTTTTCGTGGTATAAGAGGGCGAGGGTCTCCTACCCTTCGCTTTTTCGGGTGCCAAAACACCGAAGACCCTATATCCACCAAAATCTTTTCGGGGTTTCATCCATCGGAATTTCATGTCTAGCAAACACGAGGAAAAGCTAAACTTTGGATATCCCGGGTACCGAAACACCAAAACCATGTGTGCTAATCCATTTCGGGATTTTGCCTATCGGGATTTCATGATATGCGAGGACAGGAGGGTTTCGCACCTGGGTTTCTCGAGAGCTGAAACTTTGAAACAGCATAACCTATCCATGCTCTATCATTTTGGGATTTCGTAAGTCAGGATTTCGGGCTACGCAAAGACAGGAGGTCTCGCATCTAGGTTTCCCGGGAGCCAAAACTCCAAAACACCGAACTCTAAATACACTATACTATTTTGGGATTTCACAAGTCGGGATTTTGGGACTTGTGAGTGCAAGGGAACTCGCCCTTGGGTATTCCAGGTACCGAAACACCGAATCTATACACGCTAAGCCATTTCAGGATTTCGCAAGTCAGGATTTTGGGACTTGCGAGTGCAAGGGAACTTGCCCTTGGGTACTTCGGGTACTGAAACACCGAAACGCCAAATCTATACGCACTAAGCCATTTCAAGATTTCGCAAGTCAGGATTTTGGGACTTGCGAGTGCAAGGGAACTTTCCCTTGGGTATTCCGGGTACTGAAACACTGAAACGCCAAATCTATACGCGCTAAGCCATTTCGAGATATCGCAAGTCAGGATTTTGGGACTTGCAAGTGCAAGGGAACTCGCCCTTGGGTATTCCGGGTACCGAAACACCGAAACGCCAA
>SNQJ01S0005866.1:62946-95351 GCA_010110895.2 Picea sitchensis | reverse complement strand
GCTTTTGCAAACTGAGATATTCAAGCTAATTGATTTCTATCGCACTGTGCTTTTGAGACCTCGCCACCTGTTTTGCTTCCCTTGAGTGTCTGTTCACCTACCCGAAATATTTGGTCACGAGCGTGTATGTCGAGCGAACGCATCGCAGTAGAGAAGTCTTTGGAGGAGATCTTAATAGACCTTATGGATAAGAAGGTCATGTCTGTAGGAGTATAGGCCTCATCGACGAGACTATTTCAAGCATCCTCGTCGAATGGACATCGATCTGGGCCATCCCGAACCGCGATAGAGAAGAGAATCAATCACCGCAACGATCTGGAGAATGCAAAGCAGATCTCATCATTCTTACCCAACTACATCCCACCTCTGGCTAGCGCACTTAGTCATGACAACATCCCAAGAGATTTTGAATACACAATCATCACTATGTACCTCCCAAAGGGGATATGCACAGTCAGACCGCAGCTAGGACTGATCCCTGATCTTAAGATCTGTGAATTTAACCTAGGAGATTGGAAGAATTATGCACTACTCGCACCACATAGGTACTTGACAAAGATGACTAGGAGGAAGCCAAATATAGTCCCCCAGCCCTGGATCAAGGAGATCATGAGGTCCACCATCCTCAACGTCATGAAGATACCCCACTTCGACAGACATCAGGAGGTTAACTCGTGTGTTAAACTCCTCCTTTCATGCTACCATGGATTTTATCTCTGGTTGTATAGATGTGTGACTGTGGATCCAATGTTGATCCACATGATCACCGTATTGAGCATGTAGGGACCAGACCCTCGGAAATTTTACCCAGGGAAGGCTGCAAATCGTACCCTCGTGCAACTTATAAAGGAAACCTATGGAAATATGGAGAAGGGGAAGTGAGGCTACAAGGTAGCCTCCATCCAAGATGGCACAGTGTGCCTAGATTTCCAGTTGATCGATGGTAAGCTCGTCAGGAAGAACAGACCAATGCAAGCCACGGGGTTTGTCGTCGACCTCGCAGAGAAGTGCGTTGAAGGGATGCAGATGAACTGGGCAAGCTACCTCGTCAATGAGTTGGAGAAGGACTGCCACAAAGCACAATACCAAGGCTATGAGTTCCACTTTAGCTGGTTACTAATACTCATAGAATTTGTTGCTTGGGAGATTCTAGAGGGAGCAACATTCCTTGAAGTCGATCCATCTGAACCACTGGCTGCAAGGTTCACCACATTGTGGTATACAAGCGACATGGTGAAGCAGTGGCAATCAAATGCGGTATTTCACACTTACTACTTACAGCTCATGCGAGCCATTGATTCATTCCCCCGAATGACTCCGAACACCTTGCACACTTACATGCCACTAGCGAAGTTCCGTGCAGACCATCACTTCATATACATCATTGCACGCAGGGATGAAATCAAGGAGGAGTTGCATTCATACTATAAATTCACTGATGAAGACATGGAGGAGATAACCAAGGAATGGCCAGCTAAATTCCTTGTACCAGTCGAGCAGACAGAGATTCTTCGACCCCGACATCATCGAAATTCCTTTGGTCACCCGAGAAGAGTATGATGGACTGAGCTACACTAAGAAGAAGAAGAAGGAAGGAATAAGAACATGACATAAACAGCGCATTGGAGGAAACTACGTCTGATTCACCTGGAAGAGGAGGAGGCGACGAAGTAAAACAAGAAGAGGAAGGGGAAGAAGACAAGCAGGAAAAGGATGAAGTGACACTGCCAAAGGATCCCCTTAAAGAGGCCAAGATGTCAAAGAAAATGAAGGTTTCTCCAAAGAAACCCTCGGCGCGAAAGAAATCCTGAGCCAATAAGCCTCAGTCACATAATGTGCTCACAGTGTATGATATTGACCTCATCATTGCAGTTGTAGTAGATACTTCAGAGGATATTTTGCAGTGAAATGAAGCAAAGCAGGAGACAATGTATGACAGGATCGAGGTGGAGATGAAGGGGATGCAGCAAGCTCTCTATTCGAGCCGCGCAGTGTCTACTACGTCATCGTCATCAGAAGGTATAGAATTGGGAAATGAGCATGCCCAACTACGCAGATTAGCATATGCGATAGAGGCTTGCCTTTGACGAGTACAGGAATAAAAAGAGCATGCCACAGAGGCCTTGAAGAAAGCACAGGAGGAATCTCTAGAGAAACTTCAGATTGCGTAGCAAGAGAGAGAGGACCTTCGGGTGAAGTTTGAAGTGGACAAAGAACAAATCCAGAAAGAGAAATACCATCTGCTCGTGGAGCAGATGGGGTTTAGAGAGGCAGTCACTAGATCACTTTGCTCTGTGTCAGGCATGGCCCAAATGAAAGAAGAGATAGTTGAAAGACAAGTGGGGAAGCTCGTTGAAGCCATTCAGCAGCTTCAAGCAAGAGTAGCAGAGTTATCACTTCAAGCAGTGTCGAGCACTCCGCAAGAAGTGCGGTATCATAGAGAATAAACTGCCAGGAGCGCAGTCGAAAGAATCAAGGCATTGGATTTATAATGCAAGCAACTCAGTAACTGAAGTGCGCAGACTTACGAGCACCTTGCAGAAGACCCAAAGCTAATAAGATTGGAGGAACAACTCCAGGAGGCCAAGAAGAAGGCATCGACTATGAAAGCACAGTTGAAACTGCTTACAGTAGTGGAGAAGATGAAAATATCATCGGAGCAACATGCAGTTCAGCAGCAGGTCACCGCCATCCAGAGCTAAGTTATGGAGGTGACCTAGAGACTCCAATTGGTGTAGGACGAAGCCTGCACCCTCTTTGAAGAGATTGAGGGACAAGGATCACAGTTGGAACAGGTGGTCACCATAGTGGAACAGCGCCTGGAAGGGCATGTCACCGAGCGAGTCATTCGGGAGTTCATTGAGAAGGAGGCTCTGGCGAAGCAGCAAGTCGAGGCAGCTCGAGCTAAGCTTGAGGCCTTCAAAGCAAAGTTGCCCAAATCAAAGTGACTCAGAACGATTCATAGGTGAGTGTTGGGGGCATGTTGGCCCTTGACCAAGTTTTGGGAGAACCTTGGTCATGTTTGAGCATTTTTGGGACTTTGATAGGCTGGTCGAAGATGGAGCGCCCAGGCGAAGCAGAGATCACGGTATCTTGCCCCCTTTTGCAGGAATTTTGGGTTTTAGGGTTTATGTAACAGGTATTGCATGTCGGCCCATGGGTCTTACCCATGTTTATGCCCCTTTTTTTTATGTATAAATAAGTAGCTAGGCAATGTAAGTAAGCGGTGCTAAGTGAAAGCGAAGTATGAAGTAGTTCTAACTGGCTTTGTGAAAGAGCCTATGAAGGTTGCTAAGTGTGAATAGTTGTGAATGCTTTGTGCATGTTGTATGTTGAGACTTGCAGCGTTAAGTGAAAGTGATTGTAAGAAGTAGACCTAGTAGGTCGATGGCTTAGTGTTAATGTTGGCTATGTGCAAGAAGATGTTTTAAGGCTTGCAGAGCTAAGTGCAAGTGTTTTGTAAGAGCATTGTGCACAGACTGTGTAAAGGCTCTATGCTGTGCCAAAATCGGGGAAGGAGGATCTGGCAAGGTGCGCGCAAATCTCATATGCTTGCGGAGTTGGATTTGTGGCTTGTTCCATGTAAGCATATTGGGAGAAGCTAATAAAGAAGAAGAAGAGTTGGTGGACGCAGCCCCACACTGGGGTGAACCACATATACCATGTGTCGATGTGCTTTATGCTATGTTGTTCATGTTGTTTATGTATTTACTTGCTTAGTGTAATGATCTTGATGCATGATAGATAGATCCATTTATGCTTAGTGCTTAGTATATGAATGAATGTTAGATTTTCTCTAATTCTATGTGATGAATGGTTATATGTGCTTGATCTTGGTTGTTACTGCGTCGATCTATAATTAGGGTTTTGACCTATGATGTGAATAAAGGCTAAAGACTAATGAATGTTAATTGCTAAGTGTTGTGATCACAGACCTGTGTCCCAGCTAGGTTGTAGACACTTGAGTCTTGCAACCCCCCCCTACCTCTACCTCGATTGAGACTTTATTTGCTTCACAGGTGTTGTTGAAAGGGCCAGTAGTTAGGGTTTTGTTGGTGCGTTGTTGAAGTGTTGAACCCTGGGTCTACCCCTGTGCCAACAAAGGGATACCTATGGAATATCCTGAAAATTACGTCCCTTTGCTTCCCAATTCACCAGAGGGCTCTCCTGAAGGAGAAGTCAATAACGACGAAGCCTTTGAGATTGGAAGTTCTACTCCATTAGAGGATTCGATACTTCCTGTAAACCCGTTATTGAATCTTAGAGAAGATCTGATTTTCCTCCAGCTAAATTCATTGGGAGAAATTGTTACTAAAGATCATACTAAAGTACCCACTAGACCTCATGCAAAGACTGATGTAGACGATCCACTCTTTCAGAGTGATTCATTTAGAACCCCAGTTCACACTGCTGGAATTTTTAATCCTAGCTCTGTCCCTATCCATTCTTTTCGGAGAACTTCTTCAGGACACAATATTTTTGATAAACTAGCATTCCTAGCATCACAAACGCCTGTGATTTCCACTACTTATACAATACCTTTAGATCATTTTACTGGCACAACCAGTGACGTCGTCATAGTTTCAGACCAATTATTGATTGGTTCTCACTCAATTCTTTCTCTTCAGATCACTAGCTCTACCATGGTCCCACAAGTTACACCAATTTCTACCGGAAATGCGGTTTTCACCCAAGCTCCTATTGGAACACCGCTTTCGCTTAGATCAAATCCATCACTAACCCCTAGGTATAATTCTTTGAATATTTCCATTGTTATTCCTACCCAGAATCCATCCGGAGGGTCTAATCTTTTTGTTCCTCCTAGGTATAACGTTGTTAGTCATTTTGTTCCTACACCTACCCAAGTTCTTTCTAGGGGGCCTTACGTTCCTCCTCTACCTTCACTTGGAGGATCTAATCATCATGGCCCTAGTAGCTCCAATCAAGTTGGAGGCACCAACATTTTTTCGCTTCTGTTTTTCAGATTCCTGTTGGAGGTCAACCTCAAGTTGGGGGACAACCTCAAGTTGGGGGGAAACCTCAAGTAGGAGGCCATAACCTAGTTTATGGGAAAAGTATACTTGTATTACAATCTCAACCTTGGAATATTCCTTTCCAATGGAATCAACAACCATTTGGGGGGCAACATCCTCAAGTTAATTCATTTGTACCCCCTAATCTCAGACAACCGTATCCAGGTTCTATGAATCCTACTTGGGGTCAAAAAATTTAGTGTAATGCTCATTTCCAAGGGAGCTTGCTTAATAAAAACCCTCCACAACCAAATCTGTCAGGACTATATAAATATCTACATACTGCTTATGGTCCTACTAGTATACCTATGGGACTACCTCCTCAAAACTACCAGTTTCCTCAAGTGAACAGATAGTTTCATTTTCTTGCTACTTTGGATTTACTGGATTTATCTAGGATTTTGAATGATCCTATTTTGCATTCTCCTTATTGGCCCGTCATACTGGCCAAATTACCTTCTGACATTCCTAAGTTTGACGGTCGATCAGGAGAAGACCCAAATAATTACGTCATGGCTTTCCATCTTTGGTTTTTTTCCAACTCATTGATGGATGACTCTATAAGATTACAACTTTTCCAGCGAACTCTCATGGGTTCGGAAGCCAAATGTTATATTGAGTTACCACAACGATTCTTTAATTACTTCAATACCCTATCCATGGATTTATTAATGCATTATCAATTGCCAATTCGATATGATACAGAAACTGAAATTTTGAGTTCATTTAAACAATCCTCTTCCACCCATATTTTTTATCATATCCATGAGTGGAGGAGGAGGAGACTCTTAATCAAATTTCCCCTTCCTAATCAATTGTTGGTTGAGTGGTTTACCAAATCACTCATTGGGCCTATATCCCGTGATGTTTCCATGGGTGGTGTCATCATTGAAAAGCAGGCAATTAGTCATGCTCAATATCTAGATCTCGTTTATTCACAAATGGGCACACTATACGACTTGATCTCTAATGCTCCTCGTCCTTCTACGAATCCTACCCCAACACCTCCAGTATCTTCTCATGTTGTTGATGTCATGATTGGAACTTTTCATGCTGAGACTCAGTATAAACAAGCCATTCATACCAATCCCAAGTCTACTCCCTCTAATGTACAAAATACTCCTAACCCAACTCCTTCCCCTGGTAAAACCTCTGAAGTTAATTTAGTTCAATCTATGCCTATCGGTAAAAATCAAAATAAAAAGAAAGGGAAGGGTAGGAATAAGGAGGACAAAAATAATAATCAACAATCTGAGAAACCCAAAACACAACCTGTTGATGACAAGGACAAATGTAAATCTCATTATCCTTACCTTATCTATGGTGAGGATAATTATACAAAAGATTGTCCACGGCGTGATGAGGTTACTAAGTTCCTGCAATGGACCAGAACACCTCCTACGCCCGTTGTCTTGTCACAACCATTTCCTTCTCAGCAGCAGTCCCAATTGGTCATCCATGACCAACCTTCTCCCTCTACCACATCTTATGTACTTATGTGTACTGGTGACTCTAAGAAGAAAAAAGTTGTAGTCGTAACTCGAGCCAAAGATTACACTCCTTCGAAAGAGAGAGTTGATGATTTACCACATTTGTTGGTTCAACCTTCTCCACCAACTTCACCTCCAAACAGTCCTCTTCATCTCGAACAACCGGGCCTAGATATAGTCATTCGTGCTCCTCCCAAGGGAATTGTTCGAAATTCCTCATTTAATCCTCACGCATGTGTTGCCCAAAACTATAGTATTCTAGAAGACCTTGCGCAAGCACCCTCTGCAATGTCGGCTCTCGAAGTCCTTCAAATTTTTCCTACTCAATGAAAGGCGTTGTTAAAGGCTATTGGTAGAATTTATCCTACCGATACCAATTTAATAATATTTGACTTGGAAGATCATATTCCAAGGCTTCCTCCTCAATTAGCATTTCAGATCCAAATTGTTGTGGAAAATAATAATATATGTCGAATCGTTATTGATGAAGGAGCCTTGACTTGTGTTATGTTCGTTACTTGTTGGAAAGCTATTGTCTCTCTTTCCCTTACCGAGTCGCACAATACTCTTAAAGATTTTAATGGTATAGGTTTTAAACTTTATGGTGTTCTTCCTTCGTTGTCTATTATGTTAGAAGGTAAAGAAGTTAATGTCGAGGTTGAGGGCTTTGATGCACCTCTCGATTACAACCTTCTACTTAGTCGTAGTTGGATTGACTCCATGCGCGTAATTGTTTCTACTCTTTTCTGTGTGTTACGTTTCCCACACCAAGGAAAATTCATTACAGTTGATCAATTGGCCTTCTTTAATTCTAATTCACGTACTAGCAATGTACCTGTTATTTCGAAAACACCTCCCGGTTATGAGAATGTCGCCATGGGTCTTTTAAAAGATTCAACCTTGATGGGTAAATTTCTTATTCCTCCACTCGATATTCCTCCTCCTTTTGTCACCTCGATTAACATGATATCCACCACTGTTCATAAACCCCTGAGTCTTATGACCCATGAATTGTACCTATATTTGGTGATTATCTTCGTTACGGAGACAAAATGCCTTTACGTCTGGTGGAATCAACTTATCAAGCTATTCAATCGACAACTCCTTCTCCTCCTTCTCTCATTGATACATCTCATGATTTGTTCCACATGATCTTTCCTACTGATGAGATGATCATGATGGTCATGTCTATGGAAGATACTCCATGGGACGATGGGCATCATCATTCTATTCTCTTCCTAGAACGTGAGACCATAGAGAGTTACCAATGGATTTCGACTTCGTCTATCGTTGTTGTTATTTCATTTGTTCCTGAATCAACACACGATGGTTTGTATGAAGGGAACTTGAGTAATATTTCACCTATTGTTCCTCTTGACATATCGATTAAACCCAGAGTCCTGGAAAATGTTCATATCGGTGCCTCATGTTCCATTGATGAGGTCCGCACTTACAAAGCCATTTTTCAAGAATTTTGTGACGTTTTTTCCTGGAGTTATGAAGAAATGTCTGGTATCAATCCTAATATTGTTGTGCATGAGATTAAGACTTATCCGAACACTAAACCCGTTCAGCAGAAACTTCACCCAGTACATCCACGTAAAGTCATTGCTATTAAGCTTGAAGTTGAAAAACTTCTTAAAGTTGGCTTTGTCTATCCTGTGGCTTTGACTGATTGGCATGATCCAATCTTGTTCCGATTAACAAGAAACAAGGCATGATCCATGTTTGTGTAGATTATAGGGATATAAACAAAGCTCGTCCCAAAGACAATTATCCAACCCCTTTTGTTGACCAGATTGTTGACGACTATGCCACGAGTGAAATCTTCTCCTTGATGGACGATTTATTCGGCTATAATTGAATCAATATTTTACTTGTGGATCAACATAAGACTGCTTTTATTTTCCCTTAGGGAACCTTCGCATACCGGAAACTACCTTTTGGTCTCAAAAACGCTGGAGCGACTTTTCAGTGCACTATGTCTTACGCTTTCATGACATTAAGCACATCGTACATCCCTATCTAGAAGATCTATCGGTTCATTCTATGCGTCGTCAAGATCACCCGACACATTTACGGGCCATTTTCCTACGCTGTCGTTTTTATCGCATACGTTTGAATCCCAACAATTGTGTTTTTTGTGTGGAATCCAGACAACTTCTTGGTTTTATCGTGTCTATACATGGGATTATGGTAGCCCCCTTGAAGTTTGAGGCTATTCTTAATCTGCCTCCTCCTTCCACACTACACCAACTCCAAAGTTTGCAAGGGAAAGAAATTTTTTTACGTCGATTCATTCCCAACTACGCTGAATTAACGAAAGGATTTACTCAGCTTCTCAAGAAAGGTTACAATTTTGTATGGGATGACATTGCAAACAAATCCTTTGAAGATTTGAAAATCCCCTTAACCCATACACCATTGTTGTTTCCACCTGATTATAGTCGAGATTATTTCATGTACTTAGCTGCTTCGGACTCTACCATTGATATGGTTTTATTCCAAGAGGATATTCACATGATGAACATGTTATATACTATTTGAGTCGGAGTCTCACGACTATCGAAACCAAATATTTACATGTGGGGAAACTGGCCTTGGCAGTTGTTCAAACTGTTCAACATTTTCGTCACTACATCTTATTACGGAGAACCACGGTCATTTATGATTGCAACCCCATGCAACATATCCTTACTCGACAATTGTTGGGGGGCAAGTACTCTAAATGGATAGTTATTCTCCAGGAGTTTGATTTGGAGTTTGAATGCGTCAAGTCAAAGAAGTATTTGGTTTTTTCCGAATTTATATGTGACCTTCCCTCTACTGAGACAGAAACTGTGGCAGAGGATTCCTTACCTCACGAATTCCTCTTTTTGATCAGTTCTGATGACATATGGTACGGATATATTATCATCTATATCCAAACCCAAACTTTATGGCCTGATCTTTCTAGTACAGATCGTCGTCGTATCCAGTATCAGGACCATCAATACATTATCCTTGGTGATACCCTTTACCGCCGTGGTATTGATTCCATATTTCAACGATGTCTCACCTATGATGAAGCTGAGAAATATTTGAATGACTATCACTCTGGAGCATGTGGCGTTCATATGTCTGGGTATGCCACTGCCCAAAAGATCTTGCGAGCTAGTTATTTATGGCCTTCATTCTTTAAGGATTGCATTACTGTCGTCCAAAAATTCCACGCTTGTCAAACCTACAACAATAAGATCTGATCTCACCCTGCCCCTCTTCACCCTATAGTTTCGGTCAGTCCATTCGCTAAATGGGGTATTGACTTCATGACATGTAAACCTCACTCGGTCAGGGAGCATGGATACATTATTGTGGCTGTGGATTACTTCACTAAGTGGGCCGAGGCGATGCCTACATTTGATAATACCGGGAAAATTGCAACATTATTCATATTCAATCATATCATTACTAGATTTGGTTTCCCTCAAGCCATCGTTACTGATCACGGTAGTCATTTTCGCAATGTCATGATGTCTGAACTTACTGAGAAGTTGGGTCTTCCACATGAAAACTCAACCCCCTATTATCCACATGCCAATGGACAGGTTGAAGCAATCAACAAAGTTCTCACTACTATGCTTCGACTGATAGTAGGAATTCACAAGTCAAATTAGAACACGATGTTGTTCTCATCATTGTGGGCCTATCGGAAATCTGTTAAGTCTGCCACGGGATTCACAGCTTCCCAGTTAGTATATGGTATTGAAGCAATTTTTTCGATTGAATGTGAAATCCCATCTTTGAAACTAGTTGTCGAACTTCTCCTGAACACCTCAGCTGAAGAGGAACGTCTTTTGTATTTGATGCAATTGGATGAAACCCGTCGTGATGCTGCCTTAGTCATTGAAACTCAGAAAAAGCGTGTCAAAGCCCAATATGACAAGCATGTCAAACCACGTGTTTTTTGTGAAGGTGATCTACTTCTCCTTTACGAACAAGATCGTGACTTACTAGGGGCTAGTAAATTCAAGCCCATGTGGCGGGGTCCTTATATTGTGAAACGAGTGTTGGAGAAAGGGGATTATGAGCTGGTAGATTATAATGGAATTCCTTTGAGTGAACCCAGAAATGGGATTTACTTAAAGAAGTACTATGCTTAAAATCATTTTTGCATGAGTGTTGTGTATTTTTAGTGTATCATACTCTTGTATGATTTTTCATTTTTGGTTCCACCTTTCGGCTGCTTACCTTGCATTGTTCTTGGTTTCCAGATGTCGGTGTCTTCGCTACCCTATATCGGCTTCGCTAATGGCGCTAGTCATAGTACTCAAAACTTATCATTTGTTGTGTTAGTATCCAGATACTAACATTTTCAATTTTCTCCTTGTTGCAGGAATGAGGTTATTCCCGTAGCACCGAGAAGTGTTGTTCCTGAGCACCGGTATTGCATATGCCAAAAATAGTGTTGAGATTTTAACTTACCTCATTGGAGGGAGGTATAGGAAGGGTGGAAGTCCTTGTTCCATATGCCTTGATAGTATTATAATGCCTTGATTCCACTTCATCGAGATAAGTTGGTCTTTTAAAATGTGTTTAAAGCTGATATTAAGTAAGGATCATTGCATGTGGATTAAAAGGCAGTTTTCTGGCAAAATAAAATGGTATTATAATGCGAATTTTGGTTTATATGGTCAATGTTTATGCTCTCGGTTTTATTTTACATTCTTAATGATTATTTTAGCAAAACATTATTGGCTGGGAGCCAATCTCCAGCACTTGCCATCAAACACAACAAGGGTTAGCCACAAGTCAACACATAAGCCAAACAAGCCAAGCGCTAAGACCTCACTCCACATGCCTCATTGAAATGATTTGAGAACATCGATAGATATAAAGGCTGATAGTTATGAGATCCCAATGCATTGGGATTATGTTTTTGACTGAATATAATAAAACACAGACAAGTGTATCATGTCGAGATTGCAGGTGGAAGAAAAGGAGCAGATGTCGATTTAGAGAATCTAGTTTCTTGCAGAGTTTGCAGGTGTTTATGGAATCTGTTTCCCTACAAATGTTGTCAACGGTAAGCTTCCTATTTGAAGTCTCAATGTCAGGTGCGAGATGTTTGACTTCATGCAGAGATCCGAGCATTACTACCAGGGAATGTATACCATGAATCATCAATTCGTTCTGCAACTTCTTATTCACGATTTCATTAATAGAAGAAGAATCAAATCCCTCAATTTGTGGGATTTCAAGCCTTCAAAACCTTGGGCGGACATAGAAGAATTCAGAGTGGCTGTAGTGTTCATTGACAGTGGGTGCTTTGCAGATTAAGAATGGGAGGCATTCTGGTCTTTGTTAAGAATCATTGGTAAATCCAAATCCAAATATCATGACCGAGATCATAATATTCATCACCCAGTGCCCGTGAGTACTCAGAAAAACGTTGATGGAAGCCCGAAGATGCCAAGCATATGGTGCTCTCGAACCTGTGACCAAGTGTCAACACTAAGCCTCCATTTGCAATTTCAGTTAGATATCTCAGTGTTACCTATGATGAATAAAAAAGGTTATGGAATAGTGTGTAACCAGATTAGATGTTGCTATGTTCAATGCTATACTACGCCAATAAGAAGAAGAGATGCCAACTAATCCCATATCATATCCAATAAGTGATCCAAGTGTTCTTCCAATACCTGCTACCAACCTGAGCTTTGGTGCTGGTGCACAGTTAAAAAATGCAGTTGGAAACTGGTCTAGATGGTTGACAGACCCGGTCGGTATTGATGCAGAAGATTCTCCTCGAGTAGGTGGTGACCCTCAGGAGGATAATAATGAGGATGTGGAAACAACATTCAGTTTCTTCCCTCTTCTCAATACAACCATTGATTTATTGATGCTTCCTAATGATATGCTTATGGACAAGTCAATTAGAACATAGTCATGGAAACATTGAATGCCGAGATACCCTTGGAGCATTGTTTGCAGGGCAAGGAAGATTCAACCTACAATTTTCTATTGTATGCTCCTTCCATTCAGTACTCTCCACCTCCAATAGCATCTGTTAGAGAGAAGATTGAATATATAAGCAGCCATATCCACCTTGGAAGAAGTGCATCAAATGTACTGAGGAAAGGGTGCACTAGTGATGATGAACTCGATGAACTAGAGTCCCCCCTCCTTTCTCTGTTAAACAAAACTATGCATGGAGTTGCACCCCAGAAAATCCAGTTGCACAGTAATGGTAAGTCTAGAGGGCATACAAAGCATACAACTAGAAATGCAGGACTAAATAGGCGCTATCAACTACTTCGAGAGGCATGGATTTCTAAGTGATTGTTAAGTGAACAGGAGCCTGTATTGTATTTTCTTGAAAAATAATTCATAGATAAAAGAGCCAGAAGGTTGGCATTATCATCTTTAAGGCCAGTGCAAAATTTGAAGGAATGTTTGGTTGCAAATTCTTCTGATCTTGGATCAAAGGAACCAAAGAGGACCATGAAATGTATTCCAAGAGAATCTCTAAGAGAGGAAAGTCAGTGAAGAAATCTATTATTGATTTAGCTTATAAAGGACAGAGTATACCTGAAAGCGACTTCGAATGCTTTTGTTTGAAGGACAAAGTATCAAGATTTATAGAGGAAATTCAACTTGCAGTTAGCATTAAATCTTCAATCTCCTATTTTTAGTTGTCAAAGTTTTCCTTGCAGATTTTGAGGAGTTCCTTCCAAAATTCATGGGAAATCAGAGTAAATAAGTTGTAACTAAATACGAGTCAAATGCGATTAGGGGCAGGGCATTCCAAAGGATCTCATTAATAGTTCCATATTCGAAGGGATTGGCAGACGATGTCCATCAAATCACACATTTGGATGACAGAGCAGTTCTTGATGGAAGCCAGAAAATATTTGTTCAAGATTCTCAGGCAGACAAGTAGCAGATGACTCCAGATCACAATTCCAAGGCATTCGACTGCAGTTGTCTCCGATTTATTGAAAGGCCATAGATTATTTTTAGTTTATGGTTATGATTGTTTCCTGAGATATAGCAAGAGTTTGTTTATTTTACTTTGTTATTTAAGTTATCATTTGGAAGGTAATGGTTGGAGAGAGGCCCGAGAGGGTAAGGCCTAAGAAGAATTTGATGAAATAGCATCTAGTCTGAGTTATTGTAAGCATGAGGGCATTGTATTTCTGTGATCGCTTATGACATTGGAGATCTATGACATTTGTTTTTATCAGATCGTGATTTCTCTCGTCTAAACACTATTTTTCCATCTTCCTTTTTTTACATTCTGTTTTTCGTCTTACTTGAAAGAATTGTAGACATTGAGAATCAATGGTTGCTCATGGATGATAGATTCCCGAGCGGTAAAGATTTTGTCGTGACTGCCTATTATCCGTGTGTTTTGTTTCAAGTACTGTTGCATCCATTTGGAAAAGAGAATCTTGGTTTGATGAGGTGTTCTACTTTTCATTTATTCCCTATTCTTCTACCCATTTACATATAAACGTCTTATCTGATATACAATTTGATTGYCTTCGATCAATARGGTGTTTACTTGACTCCATGCCCAATGGTGTTTTTACTGATCTGCATTTAGCTTTTTTCTCTTATTCTTTCTCTTTCCATCTACCTGATCCACCTTCTTTCAAAACCCAAAACACATCCTTACTTATAAAATCATTGCAATAAYTGAAGATGTGCTAGGCTTGACSCTATAGCAATCTAGGAGCAACTTCTAACACTAACATATTTTGGTGTCGTTGTTGGGGACGAAGCAATGAAGATATATTCCCTGGGAGAACGACAACGATCAGATCTGCTTCTTGATGGTGAACAGGAAGAGGGCAGATACATGACTGCAAATCTTTCACCATGGCAACTCCATTGTCCCGAGATTCATAGGCGACTCCACTGGTTG
The DNA here is from genome assembly GCA_010110895.2 of Picea sitchensis. Classification (NCBI taxonomy): domain Eukaryota; kingdom Viridiplantae; phylum Streptophyta; class Pinopsida; order Pinales; family Pinaceae; genus Picea; species Picea sitchensis. The sequence continues at coordinate 80,919 of SNQJ01S0005866.1, read as the reverse complement.
AAAATCCATGATGGCCATGGAAACTATTTTGGCTCGGAGGTATCCACTTTGTGATTTCACCAACATAGTTGGTTTTCCACATCCAATACCTACAATATCTGAATGGGATGAATATCTTCCCATATTTAGAGGATGCAAGGATGATCATCCCGGTGAGCATTTATAAAATTTTCATAAATGCATGCTTGAACATAATTTTGTTCACGAGGATGTCTTAATCAAGATGTTCAGATTTTCGTTAGAAGAACATGCTCATGAATGGTGTCAATCCCTTCTTGCTGCTAGCATTCATTCTTTGAAGGAGTTTCATACTCTCTTTCATCATTATTACAATAACATTTATCCAGTTGATTTTCCTTTTGATAATTGTTGTAAAGAATTTGAATTTGACATTCAACATTCAGTTAGTATTTATTTTGTTTGTGAGGATGTTGGTGACAACCATACTATAGACACATTTGTCCTTTGTTCAAATGTTTCTAGTAATTTTGACTATGATATAGAGGATGATTATGTTGAGGAAGGAGAAGATGTTTCATCGTCTTCTAAATCTATTTTACAGCATGAGGTTGTTCGTCCTTCTATGCAAGACACAAAGGTTTTTGGATCACCTATCTATGATGAGTATTATAATTCTAAAGATGATGGTAATTTCTATGAACAACAGATCTCATGTTTTCTCTCTAAGGCCTTTGAGCAGTGGTTGTATCACAACAAAAATTTAGATTCTCTCCTTAATAGTCATGGTTCAAGTGGAGGGCAAATTTTCACATCAACATATAATGAAAACTTTAGCAATAAGCCACTTTATGACAGCCATACATCCGAAGTTGAAGTAAACATCGAGCAGCAAACAAAGGTAACCATGTTTGGTTATCAATCTACTTCTTTCTTTTATGATCCGATAGCTATTTATATGGATCCATGCTTCTCAGAAGTTTTCAGCCTTGCAAAGTTTCAAATCAAAGAAGATGGTGGTTGTAAGCATGTGTTACAAGTTAAAATGTTGTTACACACAATGAAGCTTTCTTTGATCTTATTCTGCATACAAGGAGTTTTTACAATCAGCTGGATGTTATCATGGTTTCATTGGAAACACGATTTCACTTGATCAAGTGAYGGTATAATTGGTTAGAAGTAGGGCAAGCAATAATCTCTCTTCTTGAGCATTTGTTTTTACAGTTTGCATAGTGTAATCAGGTTTGCAGTAGAAAGTTTGGTTTCAGCATTTTGTTAGAGTTTGAATAAGTTGCAGAAGTTTGGGCTTGATTTGAAATGCTATTGACTGACTCCATAACCCAATGGACTAGGCACAACACAGAAGGATGTGAATGTTTGCAAAGACAAAAGTTTGCAGGTAGCGTTGCACAGATGAACAGAGGAAAAGGAACATTGGTCTACAAGTTCTTGATGCCTCACAGGGAGAGCATCATCCCCCAGAAGGAGCCAATGTTAGTATCCATATACTAACATTTTCAATTTTCTCCTTGTTGCGGGAATGAAGTTATTCCCGTAGCACCAAGAAGTGTTGTTCCTGAGCACCGGTATTACATATGCCAGAAATAGTGTTGAGCTTTTAACTTACCTCATTGGAGGGAGGTATAGGAAGGGTGGAAGTCCTTGTTCCATACGCCTTTACAGTGTTATAATGCCTTGATTCCACTTCATCGAGATAAGTTGGTCTTTTAAAATGTGTTTAAAGATGATATTAAGTAAGGATCATTGCCTGTGGATTAAAAGGCAGTTTTCTGGCAAAATAAAATGGTATTATAATGCCAATTTTGGTTTATATGGTCAAGTTTTATGCTCTCGGTTTTATTTTACATTCTTAATGATTATTTTAGCAAAACATTATTGGTTGGGAGCCAATCTCCAGCACCTGCCATCAAACACAACAAGGGTTAGCCACAAGTCAACACATAAGCCAAACAAGCCAAGCGCTAAGACCTCACTCCACATGCCTCATTGAAATGCTTTGAGAACATCAATAGATATAAAGGTTGATAGTTCTGAGATCCCAATGCATTGGGATTATGTTTTTGAGTGAATATAATAAAACAAAGACAAGTGTATCATGTCGAGATTGCAGGTGGAAGAAAAGGTGAAGATGTTGATTTAGAGCATCTAGTTTCTTGCAGAGTTTACAGGTGTTTATGGAATCCGTTGCCTTACAACTATTGTCATCGGCAAGCTTCCTATTTGAAATCTCGGCGCCAGGTGCAGGATGTTTGATTTCATGCAGAGATCCGAGCATTACTACCAGGGAATGTATACCATGAATCATCAATTCGATCTGCAACTTCTTATTCATAATTTCGTTAATAGAAGACGAATCAAATCCCTCCATTTGTGGGATTTCAAGCCTTCAAAACCTTGGGCGGACATAGAAGAATTCAGAGTGGTTGCAGTGTTCATTGACAGTGGGTGCTTTGCAGATTAAGAATGGGAGGCGTTCTAGTCTTTGTTAAGAATCATTGGTAAATCCAAATCCAAATATCATGACCGAGATCATAATATTCATCACCCAGTGCCCGTGAGTTCTCAGACAAGCGTTGATGGAAGCCTGAAGATGCCAAGCATCTGGTGCTCTCGAACCTGTGACCAAGTGTCAACGCTAAGCCTCCATTTGCAATTTCAATTGGATATCTCAATGTTATCTGTGATGAATAAAAAAGGTTATGGAACAATGTGTAACCAGATTAGATGTTGCTATGTTCAATTCTATACTACGCTAATCAGAAGAAGAGATGCCAACTAATCCCATATCAGATCCAATAAGTGATATAAGTGTTCTTCCAATACCTGATGGCAACCTAAGATTTGGTGTTGGTGCACAGTTAAAAAATGCAGTTGGAAACTGGTCTAGATGGTTGACAGACCTGGTCGGTATTGATGCAGAAGATTCTCCTCGAGTAGGTGGTGACCCTCAGGAGGATAATAATGAGGATGTGGAAACAACATTCAGTTTCTTCCCTCTTGTCAATACAACCAATGATTTATTGATGCTTCCTAATGATATGCCTATGGACAAGTCAATTAGAACAGAGTCATGGAAACATTGAATGCCGAGATACCCTTGGAGCAGTGTTTGCAGGGGGAGGAAGATTCAACCTACAATTCTCTATTGTATGCTCCTTACATTCAGTACTCTCCACCTCCAACAGCATCTATTAGAGAGAAGATTGAATATATAAGCAGCCATATCCACCTTGGAATAAGTGAATCAAATGTACTGAGGAAAGGGTGCACTAGTGATGATGAACTCGAAGAACTAGAGTCCCCCCTCCTTTCTCTATTAGAGGAAACTATGCATGGAGTTGCACCCCAGAAAATCCAGTTGCACAGTAATGGTAAGTCTAGAGGGCATACAAAGAATACAAATGGCAATGCAGGACTAAACAGGCGCTACCAACTACTTCGAGAGGCATGGATTTATAAGAGATTGCTAAGTGAACAGGAGCCTGTATTGTATTTTCTTGAAAAATAAGTCATAGATAGAAGAGCCAGAAGGTTGGAATTATCAGCTTTAAGGCCAGTGCAAAATTTGAAGGAATGTTTGGTTGCAAATTCTTCTAATCTTGGATCAAAGGAACCAAAGAGGACCATGAAATGTATTCCAAGAGAATCTCTGAGAGAGGAAAGTCAGTGAAGAAAGCTATTATTGATTTATCTTATAAAGGACAGAGTATACCTGAAAACCACTTCGAATGCATTTGTTTGAAGGACAAAGTATCAAGATTTATGGAGGAAATTCAACTTGCAGTTAGCATTAAATCTTCAATCTCCTATTTTTAGTTGTCAAAGTTTTCCTTGCAGATTTTGAGGAGTTCCTTCCAAAATTCATGGGCAATCAGAGTAAATAAGTTGTAACTAAATACAAGTCAAATGCAATTAGGGGCAGGGCATTCCAAAGGATCTCATTAATACTTCCAGATTCGAAGGGATTGGCAGACGATGTCCATCAAATCACACATTTGGATGACAGAGCAATTCTTGATGGAAGCCAAAAAATATTTGTTCAAGATTCTCAGGCATACAAGTAGCAGATGACTCCAAATCACAATTCCAAGGCATTCAACTGCAGTTGTCTCCGATTTATTGAAAGACCATAGATTATTTTTAGTTTATGATTGTTTCCTGAGATATAGCAAGAGTTTGTTTATTTTACTTTGTTATTTAAGTTATCATTTGGAAGGTAATGGCTGGAGAGAGGCCTGAGAGGGTAAGGACTGAGAAGAATTTGATGAAATAGCATCTAGTCTGAGTTATTGTAAGCCTGAGGGCATTGTACTTCTGTGATCGCTTCTGACATTGGAGATCTATGACATTTGTTTTTATCAGATCGTGATTTCTCTCGTCTAAACATTGTTTTTCCATCTTCCTTGTTTTACATTTTGTTTTTCGTCTTACTTGAAAGAATTGCGGACATTGAGAATCAATGGTTGCTCATGGATGATAGATTCCCGAGCGGTAAAGATTTTTCCGTGACTGCCTATTATTCGTGTGTTTTGTTTCAAGTATCATTGCATCCATTTGGCAAAGAGAATCTTGGTTTGATGAGGTGTTCTACTTTTAGTTTATTCCCTATTCTTCTACACATTTACATATAAATGTCTTATCTGATATACAATTTGATTACCTTCGATGAACAAGGTGTTTACTTGACTCCATGCCTAATGGTGTTTTTACTGATCTACATTTAGCTTGTTTCTCTTATTCTTTCTCTTTCCATCTACCTGATACACCTTCTTTCAAAACCCAAAACACATCCTTACTTATAAAATCATTGCAATAATTGAAGATGTGTTAGGCTTGAACCTATAGCAGTCTAGGACCAACTTCTAGCACTAACATATTTTGGCGTCATTGTCGGGGACGAAGCAACGAAGATATATTCCCTGAGAGAACGACAACGATCAGATCTTCTTCTTGATGGTGAACAGGAGAGGGAATATACAATACATGACTGCACATCTTTCACCATGGCGACTCCATTGTCCCGAGATTCATAGGCGACTCCACTGGTTGAAAATCCATGATGGCCATGGAAACTATTTTTCCTCGGAGGTATGCATTTTGTGATTTCACCAACATAGCTAGTTTTCCACATCCAGTACCTACAATATCTGAATGGGATGAATATCTTCCCAGATTTAGAGGATGCAAGGATGATCATCCCGGTGAGCATTTATCAAATTTTCATAAATGTATGCTTGAACATAATCTTGTTCACGAGGATGTCTTAATCAAGATGTTCAGATTTTCGTTAGAAGAACATGCTCGTGAATGGTGTCAATCCCTTCTTGTTGCTAGCATTCATTCTTTGAAGGAGTTTCATACTGTCTTTCATCATTATTACAAAAACATTTATCCGGTTGATTTTCCTTTTGATAACTGTTGTAAAGAATTTGAATTTGACATTCAACATTCAGTTAGTATTTCTTTTGTTTGTAAGGATGTTGGTGACAACCATACTGTAGACACATTTTTCCTTTGTTCAAATGTTTCTAGTAATTTTGACTATGATATAGAGGATGATTATGTTGAGGAAGGAGAAGATGTTTCATCGTCTTCCGAATCTTCTTCTAAATCTATTTTACAGCATGAGGCTGCTCATCCTTCTATGCAAGACACAAAGGTTTTTGGCTCACCTATCTATGATGAGTATTATAATTCTGAAGATGATGGTAATTTCTATGAACAACAGATCTCATCTTTTCTCTCTAAGGCCTTTGATCAGCAGTTGTATCACAGCAAAAATTTAGATTCTCTCCTTAATAGTCATGGTTCAAGTGGAGGGAAAATTTTCACATCAACGCATAATGAAAACTTCAGCAGTAAGCCACTTTATGACAGCCATACATCAGAAGTTGAAGTAAACATCGAGCAACAAACAAAGGTAACCATGTTTAGTTATCAATCTACTTATTTCTTCTATGATTCGATAGCTATTTATATGGATTCATGCTTCTCAGAAGTTTTCATCCTTGCAAAGTTTCAAATCAAAGAAGATGGTGGTTGTAAGTATGTGTTACAAGTTAAAATGTTGTTACACACAGTGAAGCTTTCTTTGATCTTATTCTGCATACAAGGAGTTTTTACAGTCAGCTGGATGTTATCATGGTTTCATTGGAAACATGATTTCACTTGATCAAGTGACGGTATAATTCGTTAGAAGTAGGGCATGCAATAATCTCTCTTCTTGAGCATTTTTTTTTACAGTTTGCATAGTGTAATAAGGTTTGCAGCAGAAAGTTTGGTTTCAACATTTTGTTAGAGTTTGAATAAGTTGCAGAAGTTTGGGCTTGATTTGAAATTCTATTGACTGACTCCATAACCCAATGGACTAGGCACAACACAGAAGGATGTGAATGTTTGCAGAGACAAAAGTTTGCAGGTAGTGCTACACAGATGAACAGAGGAAAAGGCACAGTGGTCTACAAGTTCTTGATGCCTCACAGGGAGAGCATCATCTCCCAAAAGGATCCAAATACTAACATTTTCAATTTTCTCCTTGTTCCAAGAATGAGGTTATTCCCGTAGCACCGAGAAGTGTTGTTCCTGAGCACCGGTATTGCATATGCCAAAGATAGTGTTGAGCTTTTAACTTACCTCATTGGAGGGAGGTATAGGAAGGGTGGAAGTCCTTTTTCCATACGCCTTTACAGTATTATAATGCTTTGATTCCACTTCATCGAGATAAGTTGGTCTTTTAAAATGTGTTTAAAGATGATATTAAGTAAGGATCATTGCCTATGGATTAAAAGGCAGTTTTCTGGCAAAATAAAATGGTATTATAATGCCAATTTTGGTTTATATGGTCAAGTTTTATGCTCTCGGTTTTATTTTACATTCTTAATGATTATTTTAGCAAAACATTATTGGCTGGGAGCCAATCTCTAGCACCTGCCATCAAACACAACAAGGGTTAGCCACAAATCAACACATAAGCCAAACAAGCCAAGCGCTAAGACCTCACTCCACATGCCTCATTGAAATGCTTTGAAAACATCGATAGATATAAAGGTTGATAGTTCTGAGATCCCAATGCATTGGGATTATGTTTTTGAGCAAATATAATAAAACACAGACAAGTGTATCATGTTGAGATTGCAGGTGGAAGAAAAGGTGCAGATGTCGATTTAGAGCATCTAGTTTCTTACAGAGTTTGCAGGTGTTTATGGAATCCGTTTCCTTACAACTGTTGTCATCGGCAAGCTTCCTATTTGAAGTCTCAACGCCAGGTGCAGGATGTTTGATTTCATGCAGAGATCCGAGCATTACTACCAGGGAATGTATACCATGAATCATCAATTCGATCCACAACTTCTTATTCACGATTTCGTTAATAGAAGACGAATCAAATCCCTCCATTTGTGGGATTTCAAGCCTTCAAAACCTTGGGCAGACATAGAAGAATTCAGAGTGGCTGCAGTGTTCATTGACAGTGGGCACTTTGCAGATTAAGAATGGGAGGCGTTCTGGTCTTTGTTAAGAATAATTGGTAAATCCAAATCCAAATATCATGACCGAGATCATAATATTCATCACCCAGTGCCCGTGAGTACTCAGACAAGCATTGATGGAAGCCCAAAGATGCCAAGCATCTGGTGCTCTCGAACCTGTGACCAAGTGTCAACGCTAAGCCTCCATTTGTAATTTCAGTTGGATATCTCATTGCTATCTATGATGAATAAAAAAGGTTATGGAGCATTGTGTAACCAGATTAGATGTTGTTATGTTCAATTCTATACTACGCCAATCAGAAGAAGAGATGCCAACTAATCCCATATCATATCCAATAAGTGATCCAAGCGTTCTTTCAATACCTGCTGGCAACCTGAGATTTGGTGTTGGTGCACAATTAAAAAATGCAGTTGGAAACTGGTCTAGATGGTTGGCAGACCTGGTTGGTATTGATGCAGAAGATTCTCCTCGAGTAGGTGGTGACCCTCATGAGGATAATAATGAGGATGTGGAAACAACATTCAGTTTCTTCCCTCTTCTTAATACAACCAGTGATTTTTTTATGCTTCCTAATGATATGCTTATGGACAAGTCAATTAGAACAGAGTCATGGAAACATTGAATGTCGAGATACCCTTGGAGCACTATTTGTAGGGCGTGGAAGATTCAACCTACAATTCTCTATTGTATGCTCCTTCCATTCAGTACTCTCCACCTCCAACAACATCTGTTAGAGAGAAGATTGAATATATAAGTAGACATATCCACCTTGGAAGAAGTGCATCAAATGTACTGAGGAAAGGTTGCACTAGTGATGATGAACTCGATGAACTAGAGTCCCCCCTCCTTTCTTTGTTAGACGAAACTGTGCATGGAGTTTCACCCCAGAAAATCCAGTTGCACAGTAATGGTAAGTCTAGAGGGCATACAAAGCATACAACTGGCAATGCAGGACTAAACATGCGCTATCAACTACTTCGAGAGGCATGGATTTCTAAGTGATTGCTAAGTGAACAGGAGCATGTATTGTATTTTCTTGAAAAATAAGTCATAGATAGAAGAGCCAGAAGGTTGGCATTATCAACTTTAAGGCCAGTGAAAAATTTGAAGGAATGTTTGGTTGCAAATTCTTCTGATCTTGGATCAAAGGAACCAAAGAGGACCATGAAATGTATTCCAAGAGAATCTTTGAGAGAGGAAAGTCAGTGAAGAAAGCTATTATTGATTTAGCTTATAAAGGACAGAGTATACCTGAAAGCCACTTCGAATGCATTTGTTTGAAGGACAAAGTATCAAGATTTATGGAGGAAATTCAACTTGCAGTTAGCATTAAATCTTCAATCTCCTATTTTTAGTTGTCAAAGTTTTCCTTGCAGATTTTGAGGAGTTCCTTCCAAAATTCATGGGYAATCAGAGTAAATAAGTTGTAACTAAATACGAGTCAAATGTGATTAGRGGCAKGGCATTCCAAAGGATCTCATTAATACTTCCAGATTCGAAGGGATTGGCAGACGATGTCCATCAAATCACACATTTGGATGACAGAGCAGTTCTTGATGGAAGCCATAAAATATTTGTTCAAGATTCTCAGGCAGACAAGTAGCAGATGACTTCAAATCACAATTCCAAGGCATTCGACTGTAGTTGTCTTCGATTTATTGAAAGACCATAGATTATTTTTAGTTTATGGTTATGATTGTTTCCTGAGATATAGCAAGAGTTTGTTTATTTCACTTTGTTATTTAAGTTATCATTTGGAAGGTAATGGCTGGAGAGAAGCCCGAGAGGGTAAGGTTTGAGAAGAATTTGATGAAATAGCATCTAGTCTGAGTTATTGTAAGCCTGGGGGCATTGTACTTCTATGATCGCTTTTGACATTGGAGATATATGACATTTGTTTTTATCAGATCGTGATTTCTCTCGTCTAAACACTATTTTTTCATCTTCTTTGTTTTACATTATGTTTTTCGTCTTACTTGAAAGAATTGCAGACATTGAGAATCAATGGTTTCTCATGGATGATAGATTCTCAAGTGGTAAAGATTTTGTTGTGACTTCCTATTATCTGTGTGTTTTGTTTCAAGTACAGTTGCATCCATTTGGCAAGGAGAATCTTGGTTTGATGAGGTGTTCTACTTTTTGTTTATTCCCTATTATTCTACCCATTTACATATAAACGTCTTATCTTATATACAATTTGATTGCCTTCGATCAACAGGGTGTTTACTTGACTCCATGCCCAATGGTGTTTTTACTGATCTGTATTTAGCTTGTTTCTCTTATTCTTTCTCTTTCCATCTACCTGATCCACCTTCTTTCAAAACCCAAAACACATCCTTACTTATAAAATCATTGCAATAACTGAAGATGTGCTAGGCTTGACCCTATAGCAGTCTAGGAGCAACTTCTAGCACTAACATGTTGCTTGGGAAATCTACGCACCTACGGATGAATTGATTATTCTACATGGTGTTTTCCTTGGTCGTGCAACTAATAATATCGTGGAATACAGTGCATTTATTGAGTTATTAACTGACATCTTTTCACTTGGAATCTGTCATCTTATTGTATGACTTGATTCACAATTAGTAGTGCTAGAGTTGAGTAACGTTTATTCCATCTGAAGTCCTACTTTGTTACAGGTATATTTACGAATTCGCCTCTTGGAGTGTTATTTTGATTATATTGAATATCAACACATTCCTAGATGTCTAAATACATTGAAAGGTGCATTGGATAATTATGTGTTAGACAGATATTTGAGACATTTATAAATCCAATCACATTTTTTACAAAAACAAGTAAGCTGGTAAGAAATTTATATTTATAACGATAAAAGTTTACAAAAAGTGTTTTTTCTGAAGACCAAGATATCAAAAATGTGAAGCTCATAGCTTCATGTACAAAAAGCATCAAGGATGATGCTCTCTATAACAAGCGACTGGTTGTGCTACTCTATGAAGCAGTCGACCGATGGATGCATATACCCCCACTGTGTGGTGTTGATAATGCCTAGGGAGCTCATCCACCGTGGCATCAGGGACATGCATGGTTATCCCCTCCAGGTTTTGTTCTATGGCCTCTAGATCTGCGGAAGCTACCCCTGCTATAGCACCTCTCTCTCCTCGCCTCTGGATAGGGGATGAACCCAAAGGATGATAAGGTCCCACATATGCATTGATGGGAGCACTCAATTAGTCATCGGATAAATAACACAAAAAACATTTTATATCATTAAAATAACAAAAACATTATATAAACAAAAAATTTCCTTCTTACCTATGTCCCCCCGTTGGGACCCATCAGGAAGAGCCATATCTGGATCTCCACGGAAATATACCCTGCTATACACATAATATTCCACCATGAGCAGTTGATTCCTCATCCATTGGAAGAATACATTGTCGTACTTTACGATGGGAACACCTCCATGTCGATCCATGAGATATACCCACCTCTTCATTCGTGGATCCTGTGGAGCAGGTATACCCCACTCCACTTGAAAATGTAAGACAGGAACCCTCTCCAGAAAGAAGGATACCAAAATAGACCCATATCCAAAAAAAATTAACCAACCATTTTGACACTTGGTAAGTTGTTTCTTCATGATTTTTAGGACCCCCTCACACCAGTTGAAGACCCTGGGCTCCATGCATTCTATGGCATACTAAAAATGGAACTGCAAAGCCATATGAGGAGCTGCACTCCTTGCCATGTGAGTAATAGTTTAAAGGATAGTCTGCAAAGGAAAATATCAGACATCCCCGATAGCTACCTTGTCGCTATGTTTCTCAGTACCTAGCACACAATGATGGCAGACGTAGTAATCTATAGGCTCACCTCCACCCATGTTGCCTGTTAGTGACACCCGTAAACCACAGCGAGATAACCTTGTCATGAAATAGATATCCTCGATATCTATTGTGAGTGTGTGGACACCCACGTGAAATGCCTACTCGTTCACATCCCACATGTGAACCAAGTACTCTAGTAGTCTCAATTGGGCTCTCATGCCCTGAATCCTTAAGAATTTTAGTAACCCACACTGCCTAAGAGCCATAATTGTTCCTGGGTCATTCCCGGCGAATTAATCTTCTTCTTCATGCTATCGCTCACGCCACTCCATCATCTTGAACAAAGAAATCTTGCCAAGGAACCATAATATGAGATTAGAAACATAAAATTATTTCCTGGGGTTTTTTTCTAGTTAGGTTTATCTTTTTTTTAATTTTTGGTTGCGTTCGTCGTGGGTCTGCGCATTCGCGCAGTGCGATGTCGTTGCGCCCTACCTACAGGTTCACCTACGACAATCCTATATCGTCACACCTCACGATATAGGGAACCTGCGACGACCTCAACGCGCAGGTAGCCCCAAAAAATTGACCCAAAACATAAATATGACCAATAAAAATCAATTTTGGAACCATGAAAAGATGAAGGAGAAGGAGATTACATGTTTGACGGAGACGATTTGTGAAATGATCCACTACACGCTCTGCAATCCACAGTTGAAAATCGGGGTGAATAGGGGCTTTGGAGCACTTTTTTGGTAAACTTGCAAATGAAATGGTAAAATGGTGTTTTTAGCCTATTTTATTGACTTTTATCACTTTTCATTTGCAAAATTATATTATTTTTATATTTTATCCATGCCCTAAAGTCTTAACAACTTGGAAAGTGTTGACTTTTACAGATTAAAAAGTCTAGAGATGAGACGTTGAAACAAGGGTCTACCCCTTTTTGGTTTGTTTTTGTATATTTTTCGCATGTACAGATCTTTTTAGGGTTTTTCAGGCAAAACTCCGAGCAAAGTCTTAGTTCTTTCTCACGCTCTTGAAACTATGAGAATGTAATCAAGTAGTCTTTTGTTGTTTTTTTGAACTCGTATTGGCAACATGAAAAATGAATCCTATGGAGTATCCTTTAATCTCTTTTCAAGCTCCCGAACCAGGAAAAGATGGTCGAGCGACCTTGTTCTTTTCATGCTCGTAAAAGTATTTGAAGAAAACATTTGATGAACAGTAAGTTATCATTTTTTTGGTCTCTCTAGATTAATTTACGAAAAAGGAACTGATGGATTTCTCTTTAAGTGTTTTTCAGACTCTCTAAAATTGAAAAACCCCTGAGTTTTCTTTCCTTTGACTCATTAAACAAACATCAAAAGACCCATATGGGATCAAACCACTCCTTCTTAGGGTTCGTTAAACATACTCTGAGGGACTCGTCTGAATGATGAGCTTACATCTACAAGCATATGTTATCCTCCTCAAGCTTGCATAAAAATAAAGAGGTACTCGCCAAAAATGGTGGGGAAAATTTGGAAAGAAATGTGTCTTTGTGTTTGTGTTAGTGGCAGCAATAGTCGCTCTTGAACATGACACCCCCCTTCATGATTGTATCTGGGTTGGGAAATCCATTTGTCTCTCGTTTGACCATCCACAAGTTCATATGTTGGGTCCTCCTTGAGTCAATGCTGCCAATACAATTTTCGTGTTGTTCATATGTTCAAGAGAAGTCCAACCTAAAAAATCCTTCTATCGAGTCGGCCATCTGTAGTTATAAGTTTTATACCATGTCGGTCTTCCCTGTGTCAGTTCTGAATCACTTCATACTCTGATCTACCTCAAATCTGTTACATATTTTCATGTCATTAATGGGGGATACATCAAGGCCCTCCTGTGATGAGTCTTTTCCTGTCGACTTCAACACATTATCCGGGAACAAGACTTAGAAATCATTTAGTACCTCAGAGCCTACATGCCTCAATGGCAGGTTTCTTCACTTTCAATAATGGGTTCACATCATTGACCCCTGGTTGGAAGATTCCATCGAGTGTTCGACTTCAACTCAATTATTCACATTTGTTGGATTGTACTAAGGTACCTTGGGAGTCATTGACATCAATGGTGATTTCTGTGGCACTTGTTAACGGTTTTCATTAATGATCGATAATCAAGTGGTGTCTACTGTGTTCGACTTCAATGCCTGTAATCACATGAATAGATTCATACTTAGAGATGATTAAAATGAAGACCCTGGATCTTATCATTTTGATCCAGGTTTCGATGGAGTATTCATGAATTAGTACTGACACATATATCCACTGTGTATGTCTCATGGCTATGTCCGAATTTGAATTATTTTAGAGCATAGATCCACAATGTATTCTTGGTGGCTATGTCGAATCATGATGACATTGATCTACATGTATGTTTAGTGGCCATGAATCACTTGACACTTATGGTTATATTCACTGGTAGTCTGAGCATGGGAATGCCTACCTCAGAAATGGTATGATATTATGGAGATTATTGTTTGTTTGTAGGTTCCTGATCGATGTGCTCCTTGTTTTTGACACACACATTCTACAAAGTATTTCAGTTATCACGAGTTCCATCTTCATACTTTGGGGGGAATTTTGTTACACATTATTTTGGTCACCTTAGTGATCACCTGAAAACATGTGTTAATGTTCCCTGGAAATATTAAAAGAAGACTTTCTCCATGGGAGAAGTGATTTGCTTTCCTCCTTCAAAAACCATGTCAAGGAATGTCATCGCACCCTGCCATATGCATGGGGTGCGACGATGACTGATCGTCGCACTTTTCCCTAAACCTGGACTGCGACATCGTCGCATGCTTCTTGTGCATAGGGTGCGATGATGCTTAAAGCATAGGAAAAGTCAAATTTCACGAATGTTCTAGAAGGGAATCTTCTAGAATATAAGGTGGCCTTCGATCGGTTTGGATCTTACTCGCTTCTCTGATTTTGTGGGATCATCCTAATATCCTCATCCATCTCTCTTTCACACTATATAAAGGGGGATATCTCATGGAAAATTCTAAGGTTGAATAGGCTAAGATTTGTATGGAGAGTTATACTTCATATTATGCTTGAGAGCTTTGATTTAGTTCTTCAAGTCAGATTGTGGATCTTCTTCATTCAAGGCATTGGAGAAAAGGTGTGTGTGTTGAAGCAAAGAACCATTGAAAGGGGACCTTGCAACATCAAGGCATGGGTTGTATTCTCCACTTTCTATTCACTTAATACAGTAATACATTTCTTCCCTATATAACCATATTGTCTTCTATTCTATAATTCCTTGAGCATATACATAGACTTCATTAGAATATATATATCTTTGTTTTCCCTCTTTGTTGGTTTGTGATTCTTAGACAGGTTTACTATTCTGAAAACTCAAGGAAGGAGCTACAAGGACGATACTAGCAAGGATCAAGCGTCGTTTAAAAGGTATGTCACCTATATCTCGTTAAACTAGTTTATATGATGATGAAGTTTAAGGCGAAGTGTGTATTATGTTATGTTTTGTTCTAGTTTCTTGTGGAAGTTAGGGAGATCTGTTTGTGTCCACACTTACCGATTAATCCAATAACAATATGGCAACGAGCGTTGAAACTAGTAAGAAAAACAAAAACATAAATAATATTACATATAACATGCAATATATAACTTACTACTATGTATTGATTTTCTACATCATGGTGGAGAGTTTATGCTTATGAAAAGATCAGTTTTTCAACAATCCACAAAAATGTCATAGCTTTCATCGAAGTATAGATAGTAAATGGAATCCACTATATGTGGAAATGGTTCATAGTGAAAAGAATTGAAAAAACCGTTAATTGTAATGTTGCATATAATATATATCTAGGATCTTAGTGATATTTTCCTTGATATCGACATATCTATCAATCTCCAAAAATATTGTTATATATTGAGTAATCCATCTTGATTTTCATTGATCTATATTGTTAATGCTTGATCTCTCCTAATCTATCCTTGTCTCCTTTGATCCAACCTAATTTGTATTGATATCACCCAATATAAAGTGAGTGCACCTCCATGTTCTAAAAGGATTGCTAAATCATTAAGGGAAAGTGCACTATCTCATTGTGGGAGGACCTTTCAAAACACCGAGTTCAATCCATATCACTAAGGAAGCACCTACAAAATTGCAAATGGACCATGTGCTAGATCACCAAGGGACATAAATTTTGATAGGTGAGAATGAGCAAAGAAAACAATATATGATGGAGGGATCTAGCCTGATCTATACTGATCTCACCTAATCTGAAGTGAGTGTGCCTCTAGATTACTGAATTTCTAAGGGAAAGTGCAATAGATCATGAAAGGAGCGCTTATTAGATTACCAAGGGATCACCTACCATATCATCCTCGAATAGCATGTCAGATTGTCAAGGGGTAGAAAATTTGATAGGTGAGATTGAGCCAAGAAAGAGATATCTAATGGAGGGATCTAGCTTGATCGTATATGATCTAGCATATAGACTAATTTATAATGATCTCACTTTATCTAAAGTGAGTGCACCTTCAAATTACTAAATCACAAAGGGAAAGTATGCCATAGTGCTAAGGGATCATGTTAAAACATTAAGGAAGCCCCTATTATATCACCAAGGGAGTGTGAAAAAACACCAAGGGAGTGTGCAAAAGCACCAAAAGAGCACATGTTAGATTGCCAACAGAGCTTCTTCCAAATTTCCAAGGGAGCTCTTGTCAAATTACCAAAGGATTACATGTTATATCACCAAGGGAGAGAAAAGTTTATAGGTGATCAATAGAGGACACACCAAAAGAAAGAATAAACCAAACGAAAGCATGAACCAAGAGAAAGATCGAACCAATGGAAATATTGAGTAAATCCTAAGAATAAAAATGAAAATTAAAAAAATATTGATTGAAGCATGAGGAGAAAATTAAAAATTTTAAAACAAATATAGATTAACTTCAAAAAAGATAAGTTTTCATTAAATCATTAAATGGTCAACAAAAGGAAGGCATGGTTGTACCTCCCTTGGTATCTCTCTAGATGAGAAACTCATCGGGATGTAAAAGGATTGACTGATACTTCTACATATTTCTCTCAATGAAAAACTGTGAGCATGGAGAAATGTCGTCCAACCATTTCCTAATCTCCATATTTATGAGAATACAAAGCTCCATATTGATGAGAACAAAAAGATTACAGAAATATAATTCGATACTTCTTGAATGAACCAAAGGACATAATGAACCAAAAGAAAGAATGAGTCAGTGGAAATATTAACTCAAGTATGAGGAGAAAATTACAAATTAAAAAAAAAAAAAAGATTAACCCCATAAAATATTGTTTTCCATTAATTCATTAAATGGTCAAAAGGAAGGATTAGTTTACCCTTCCTTAGACTCTACCTAATGAGAAACCCATGATCATCTAAAAGGATCAATTGATCCTTATAGATATTTCTGTCGTTGAAAAAATGTGTGGAGAAATGTTGGCCAACCCTATCAATGAAAATACAAAGCTTATAGAAAGATAAAATGATGCTTCTTCAATGAACCATGAGAAATAATGAGCTAATGAAAATATTGAGTCGAGCATGAGGAGAAAAATACAAATTAAAAAAATATATATTGAGTCAAGCATGAGAAACAAATTGAAAATTAAAAAAAAATATTAACTCTATAAGAGATCATTTTCATTAAGTCATTAAATGGTCAACAAAAGGACGAGTTAGCCATCCCTTCCTTGGATTCTCCTTGGATGATAAAACCATGAGCATGTAAAAGGATTGGGTGATCCTTCTAGATATTTCTCTTAATGAAAAAAAATGAGCATGGAAAAATTTGATCGACCCTTTCACAATCTTTGTATTGATGAGAATGTGAAGTTATAGAAATATTGGTTGATACTTATTCAAGTTCCCTTTTGAAAATAATGTTAATATAATGAAAAGGTTGGCCAACCATTCTTCAAATTCCCCCGCAAAGAAAATACAGATATATAGGAGGTTCAATTGACCCTTATCTAGGCTCCCCCTAAATGAAAATATAATGCCTGAAGAAGGGTCAGTTGACCATTTTTCAAACTCCCCATTAATGTAAATATGAATCTTTAGGAAGGTTTGGTTGATACTTCCTCAAGCTCTCCCTCTATGAGAATGCTAATATTGAGGAAGGGTCGATCAAACCTTCCCCTAGAATCACCAAGATAAGACTTTTGTTCTTGAAAAATGGCCAACCATACCCTCCACATACTCCCCTTTGACAAGAATAATATGCTTGAGGAAGGGTTAGTTGACCCTTCCCCATGCTTTCCCTATACATGCATATTATGTTTGAGGAAGTTTTAGTTAATGCTTCTTAAGCTCTCCATCATCATGAATACTAATCTTGAGGAAGGGATATCCAACCCTTTCCCAAGCTTCCTCAAGATGAGATTTCTATTTTTGAAGAAGGGTCAGTCAATGCATCCACATAATCCCCCTCAAAAGGAATACTAATCTTGAGCCATGATCCTCTAAAACTTCCCTAGGCTCCCCATAAATGATAATTCTATGCTTGAGTAAGGATTGATTGATGTTTTTCCATCCTCCACCAAGATGTGTATTCTATTCTTGAGGAAGAGTTGGTCATCCCTCCCTTGGGCTCCCACTCAATACAAATAGTAATATTTAGGAAGTTCCAATGGACTATTAGTTGGG
>SNQJ01S0005866.1:11251-37406 GCA_010110895.2 Picea sitchensis | reverse complement strand
GTTGAAAACTCAGATTACATACAATAGTTGTCATCTGCTAAATTTGTCAACCAACCTTGTTTACATGAAAATGATCCCCATATATAGAAAACTAATTTCACCCTTGGTTGCTATGGTCGAACTACTTCCTCCTAGAATCATGGATCTATTTTCTTTGAAAGAGAACAATAACTTCAACGAATTCACTAAAAATAGAAAACTTGACTTTGCCAAATGATAATCGTAACCGAAAAATTCTTTACAATCATTGATCATGATCAGAATTCGACCATATGGTTGTGGTGAGTCGTCTTGTGCACTGTTGGGCACTCTATCACCCTTGCACAACAAGTCTGATACGCAATAGTAACCTACAGCAAAAACCTCAGCGGATTGCACAACAAAATGGGAAAATAGGCGTTAAATATGACATCATATCTCACTAATAAAAACATATTTTCCGAAACTGAGAGATGTTTTTTTATTTAAGCTCATTATAAATAAAAACATCTCTCGGTTTCTTTAAATTAATCTCCATCTAGCAGGAATACTTGTCGCAAAAACATGTCTCGGACAGGAAATCATGAAAACTGAAAAATAAGTCTCAAATATTCCTTCTAATATCTCAATCCGTGACACATTTTTCAAATATAAGAGAGTTTTTTGTTATCCCGTGTGTCCTCAACAAAAACCTCTTGGGGATTTTCAAAATTCCTCTACAGTTGGTCATAAATTGATCTTGAAGTTGACCACTAAAACAGTGATTTGCGCAATGCGAGATGTAGCCTGTGCACAAGAAAATCCATTGCGTGACAACATCCTATGCATGAAAGAATCAACTGCGTGACAACATCTTATGTGCGACAACATCCATTGCACGACGAAATCCACTGCGCGGTGAAATCCATTGCGCGACATAAATCCACTACGCGACGAAATCCACTGTGCGACAGAATCATTTGCGCGACTAAGTGTTATGCGCAGCGCATAGCAAATTTTGCAGCCCGCAGTTGCAAAGGGGAATGGAACAAATAAAAAATAAGTTTCCTCTTGAAACTGACCCTTGGAGACATCAGATGATGACAGTCATAAAACAATATGGGCACTAACATGCATGACTTTGCAAAATTGTTGACAAACCTCTAACCTTAGCCATGAAAATCATGGTGCTAACATATGGATCCAACGGGGATGCTATCCTCCCTTTGAGGTAGAAAAGAACAGTAGACCAGGTGTCAATCCATTTGGCTTCTCCCAAACTCATCTTTCCAACTGTAACTTGTAACCTGCATCCATTGAAAACCCAAAACTGTATATGCTCCAAACTGAAAACTGAAACTAAGATGAAAATGAAAATTGCAGATTGCTAAAAGAAATGCTCGTAGTACCGAGCTTATTCACACTCCTACCTACCCCAACTACTGAAAACGATTTCAATCAAGTGAAATCAAAATGTCAATGCAACCATGCAAGCACTTTATCCACTTTTTGCTTTCTTTGCAAGTGCTTGCTCCAAAGCCTGTTTACTGATAAGTCATTCAAAACTTTATCTATACATTCAAATCTCAAAAAATAAAAAACATGGGGATTGTTTGTCGCCTCCAACAAAACTGCAAATGGATCCTCCATAACACACATAAAACAACAATCATGTTTCACCCCCTCCACTGCATCCTTGTTTTCATGTGATTTAACTTGTTGATTTCCACCAAGAGGCTAAAAAATATGTTAAGACTGTTGGAAATAACAATCTTATGAATCAGAAGATAGTGTTGGTTGAAATGAAACCCTTGGTGGAAAGAAATCCATATCTAACATCGATGTTGATTGACGATCATCTTTATTTCCAAGTTGGTAGTTGAGCACACGCTGCAAATCTGAACTTAAATAACCTTCCATGTAATCAGCAACACGGTCATTAAATGCATGAGAAGGTTGTTGGTCTTCCTCACTGATAACAATTTGCTCATGTAAAACAATGTCACTGTGAACACAGTTAGAATTCTTTGCTCCCTCTGTTATCTCATGATTTACTTTCAACAATTCAAAGGAAGAAAAACATAATGGAAGATAGTTTTCATTTGCAAGTCCACGTCCTCCTTCTTCATATTCAACATCATGTCTAGAGGATTTCTGATTTGAAACATTATAAACATTTTGCTTCAGCAATTTGAAAGACTCAAAACACAATGACAAAGTTTTTTCACCTAATTCAAAACTTTCTTCATTTTCTTTACTGTTGTCATATGCACATTTTTCAATTTCTTTGAATTTCTGAACACACTCATTTTCATATTCATCTTTGACCAATGGCTGCAATTTTGCAATGATAAAACCTTCCATATCATTAAACACATGAGAAGATTTATGCAATTTCTTGTCAAGTGTTTCCCATGAATCAGTGTGATTTTGCATCAGCACACATTTCTCTGCCTCAGTGACGATCTTTAAAAAAAAATTCAACAATTTAAACGAAGCAAAGCATAAATGTAAAGAATTTCCTTCAACCGATTCGGTACTTTATTCATATTCTTATTTATAGTTGTGATATGTAGGTTGATTGCTCTCATTACACTGCTGAAAATGAACATTTTCTGATAGAGAATGTCCAGTTGTTTGTTCTAGGAAGTTAACATCATAACCATCATCATGTTCATCATATATAGGAAAATCAACATCTGCAATGTCATCCAACAAGAAAATGTTTGGTACATCAACCTGCTCTTCAACAAGTTGATTTGCAAATTCATTTTCTTGACTATCTAAAAATGAATACATAAAACAATCAGCCTCGTGCTCATCATGGGATGGATCTGAAGCTAAATTAGCACCTTCTTTTTCAATAAGTGGAATATAATCCTTTGCAAAATCCTCAGCATTTAAAGCTTCAAGAGGACATATGATATTATTAACCCTCTTTTGAAGATTTAAATCAATTGTTATTTGTTCATATTCATTGTCATCTTCTTTAGCATCCAACTCCTCATTTTGAAATTGTTTACATGCTTGAATATTGTCTTCAACTTCATGAGCATTGTTGAACATCTATTGCAAAGACATAGGCCTCCTCTCCATCAAAATAAAAGACAAGTCTAATTGAAAGGTTGTTACATAATGGAGCATGGCAGCAACTTCAGGAGGTTGGACTTCTTTGGGCAGTTTATAATAAAGACTAGCAAACCTCCTACTGAAATTTGAGATGGGTTCATCTTTCATTATTCTCATGGAATAAAACTCTGAAAGGAGTAGATCCCATGACTTTCTCTCACCCCAAAATCTACCGAAAAATTCCCTCAGTTCATCCCACGAGCTAATTGACTGAGGCTGCAAATGTTTGAACCATGCTTTGGCATCTCCTTGTAAGAACTGAGAAAGGCCCTCATAGACACATCATCATGTCCGATCTCAAAAAGGTCTATGAAATGCTCAAAGACCTAAATATGTTTTTCAGTTGTCTATCCATCAAGTTCTCCATCGAACCGAGGAAGGTCCTTATAATGTTTCAGAGGAAAGTCATGAAGGATGGAAGAAAAATTAAGAGGATTGTATCTTTCTTGAATCTGGAGGGTGTAGGATTAACAACAGAAGGTACAAGCTCAGCTTTGGTTTCATTAAGCTCATAAGAATGATCATGAACATCATATGGCTCAGAGGAAGGAGCTTGGTGAATATCGGTTATACAAGAAGAAGGAGGTATACCTATAGTTTGCAATGAAGGTTATACAAGGGTAGATCTCTGGGATTCATTTGAACGCAGTTAGTGAAGAAATATTCTTTTGAAAAACTCAGGAAAGGACAAGAAGATATTGATAAACAAAAAAGTACTTCTTGAACTAAACTTAAGCCCGAGTACCTGATTTTTCCATACTGCTCTTCCATATCTCTGTCAACAGGTCTCATTCTCCAATGGAGTCTTTGAATCGCATTTGAAGCTTGATTGGAGTCACCATGAAAACTTTAGCTCTGGATTCTTCTGCTAGTGGAATCACCTTCAATTGATTTTTTTATGTGTGGAGTCGCCAAAGAAGAAATACAACCAATATGTGCCTAAGTATCTATTGCTCTCAGACCTCAGAACTCAACCATGTCGTTCTTTCCCAGGGAAAAATTTTCAACATCGTCCCGGGCAACGACGCCAAAATGTTAGCACTCTGTAAATCTGTTCGGCTGATAAATAGACGACGGAGGTAACTTTTTCAACCAACTTTGAGACCCGAGACTAGACTTTTGGATATGGAGAGGGCTCTCTCAAAATGGCGCAGTCTCCACGCAGGATATGACTTTGGAAACAATGGCTAGATTTAAACACCTTTAATATAATGGGTTCCAGTTATATTGGCGCAAGGAAGTGAGACTTGGGCTATGGAGTCGATTTGAGGAAATGACAGAGATAAATGACTCAGTGACTAGACTTAAGAGGATAAGGTTAGGCGAGCAACAATATTTAGTGTAAAACTGTAATGTGTGGCGGGAGAAAATACAGGAAGTAACTCATGAGCGTCGTTGCGGGCAAAAATACAGGTTCGAAATTTCATTCTGAAATAGATAAATAAAGATATGAAATAAAGATTACAGGAAGCACATACGTGAAGAAAGAAGCACAATACATCCAACTACTACAACAAGAATCTTTTCATCAAGTCACATGACCTTTGTATTAAATTTTGGTCAAAAACGCAGATTACATACAATAGTTGTCATCTACCAAATTTGCCAACCAGCCCTGTTTACATGAAAATGATCCCCATATATAGAAAACCAATTTCACCCTTGGCTTCTATGGTCGAACTACTTCCTCCTAGAATCATGGATCCGTTTTATTTGAAAGAGAACAATAACTTCAATGGATTCACTAAAAATAGAAAACCTGACTTTTCCAAATGATAATCGTAACCGAAATATTCTTTACAATCATTGATCATGATGAGAATTCGACCATATTCTTTTGATGAGTCGTCATGTGCACCATTGGGCACTCTGTCACCCTTACACAGCAAGTCTGCTACGCAACAGTAACCTACAGCAAAAAACGCAGCGGATTGTGCAACAAACTAAGAAAATAGGCGTTAAAAATGACATCATATATCACTAATAAAAACATATTTTCTGAAACTGAGAGAGTTTTTTATATTTAATATCGTTATAAAGAAAAACCTCTCTCGGTTTCTTAAAATTCATCTCCAGCTGGCCAGAATAAGTGTCGCAAAAACATGTCTCGGACAGGAAATCATGAAAACTGAAAAATAAGGCTCAAAGATTCCTTTGAATCTCCCAATCCGTGACACATTTTTCAAATCTGAGAGAGATTTTTGTTATTTGGTGTGTCCTCGACAAAAACGTCTCGGGGATTTTCATAATTGCTCTCCAGTTGGTTAGAAATTGATCTTGAATTTGACCACTAAACCAGTCATTTGTGCAGTGCGACCTGCAGCCTGTGCACAGGAAAATCCACTGCGCGACAACATCCTATGCGCGACAGAATCCATTGCGCGACAAAATTCGATGCGCGACAACATCCACTGTGCGACAAAATCCACTACGCGACAGAAATCCACTGCGTGACAGAATCCTTTGCACGACGAAGTGCTCTGCGCAACGCGTAGAAAATTTTGCAACGCGCAGTTGCAAATGAAAATGGAACAAATAAATGATAAGCTTCCTTTTGAAACTGACCCTTGGAGATGTCAGATGATGCCAATCATAAAAACAATATGGGTGCTAACATGCATGACTTTGCAAAATTGTTGACAAACCTCTAAACTTAACCATGAAAATCATGGTGCTAACAGCCTCCACGGACTCCACCATTTGCTATCTTTATTCAGATCAACTATCTTCAACTTAAAGTACATAATCCTCAATTTATACTAAATCTTTCTTTGGGGGAGGAGATTCCTCTTCCTCTGCCACATGTGCTTGATGCTTTCTTTTCCCTTTTCCTTGAGGACAGTCATAGGAAAAGTGTCCCAACTTTTGACAGTTGTAGCATCTGATCTTTGAAACATCTTTCTTCTTATTTGGAACTCTTACGGAGTTAGTTTATTTATTGTTCTTCCTGAAGGAACTTCTTCTGTTCTTTTGGATTGTAAGAGCTTTCTCTTCCTTAACAATTAATATCGCTTGTTGGTCTGCAAGTCTAAATTCTTCGTGTGTGCAATCTGCCCATAACTTATCAAACTTGGGTTACTTGTTTCTTGCACACACTCCTTGTACAAAAGGAATCCAAAATGTTGGAAACCCATTTAGGGTTGTGATTACAAGCTCTTTGTCACTAATGACATCTCCAATAGCTGCAAGCTAATCTCTAATTTGAGAAACTCTCATAAAACAGCATGAGACAGATTCTGAGTAATTTGAGAAACTCTCATAAAATAGCATGAGACAGATTCTGAGTTTTCCATCTTCTTAAGGCAAGATTCTGGCTAATGTCTTTGCTTTCATATAACCTATTGAGAGATTCATATATTTGCCTTGTTGTTTGTAGTTCGGATATATGAGGGATCAAGTGATCCTTTACTGAATCTGACACGATTCTCTTTACTTTCTTTTCATTCTTCTTATGCTTGGTCTTTTTCTCTTCTTCCTCAGGTTCTGGTACACCCACTGTAATATGTTTTAGGAGATCATTCTCGTCTAGAGTCATTTGCAACCTATGCTTCCAAGATCTGAAGTTTCCATATCCTTCATGCCTGTCTTCTACCCTCATACTGGTAGCCATTATTTCTTGCAGTAGAAACCCTAGCCCTCCGGGCTATAGAAATAATAGCAAAAACAAATTTCTTGGATTTGAAAACTGAACTCACAAAAAGATGTGTTGGACTAAGGTGAGTATGCTGGTATAGTCAGTTTTTGAAAATTCCAATTTCTGACCCTTGAAACTGGACCTACAAAATTTTGGACTGCAGCGTTCTGGTTCTCTGGTACTTCTGGTCTTCTGGTACTTTTGGTTTTCTGGTGCTTCTGGTTTTCTGGTACCGGTGAAAACTAGGGTTTCACTTTCCGAGAGTTATATCCACTAAAAAGGTGCGATGAAGGTGCCAAAGATTTCCTTGGGATAGGGCGCACTTTTCTAGATGACTTTTGGGCTTAAATTCCTCTTCAATAAAAGCCCTAATTTTCTTGTACGACAACGGTGACGTTTTTCTTTATCTAGTGAAAGATGCTCTCTTCAGCTTAGCTCTGATTCCATGTTAAAGTTTAAGCTATTATTAAGTTTCTTTTCAATTTACTAGATAACCATAGCATAGATAGGATCACTAAGAGAAACACAATCACAAGATACACAACATTTATCCTGGGAAACCCTCAAGGGGAAGAAAACCCAGCAAAACTTCCTTAATATAGATTCAATAACCAAGTACAGTACTAGAATAACTCTCTCTATGAGAGACAAACTACCATGATGCTAGACCAAAAAATAATCAAAGAACCATAGCCAATCCAATGCCAAGACAATAAACCAAACACTAGAGAATATCCTCTCCCAAGCAATGTGCCTCTCTCTCTTCCTTCTTCCGGCAACTGGTAATTGCAACTTCCTTCAATATTTGCGCACTAGATGAGTGAGCTGAGTGAGTGAACAAATGAGGTGTTGCCTTCCTTTATTTATACAAACTGGCAAGCGCTGAAAGGAGGTGTCTCTTCACTGGTAGGGCCAACTTCTCTTTCTGGGTAGTTAGAACCACGTTAATTTCCCTGGGGGTCGAATTCTTAATTTGCATATTACATTTAGCTTCCTTCAATATTTGTGCACTAGATGAGTGAGTTGAGTGAGTGAACAAATGATGCGTTGGCTTCCTTTATTTATACAAACTGGCAAGCGTTGAAAGGAGGTGTCTCTTCACTGGCAGGGCCGACTTCTCTTTCTGGGTAGTTAGAACCACGTTAATTTCCCTGGGGGTCGACTTCTTAATTTGCATATTACATTTAGGATTTGACCAATCCGTAAAAGGGGATAAGAATATTATTTGCAGTTACACAATATTTCAACAGTTTTCGGGTTCAAATATAAGATCTAGTTAATTTTTCTTTGGTTCCATCTCCCTATGTTCCAATGGCAACATGCAATGGATAAAAATGAATTAGATATGGTTAAACCATGCTTGCAAATTTTTCTTTGGTTCCATCTCACTATGTTCTCTAGAAAATTGTTTGTCATCGTGCCTCGAGATGTCAACAAATAGAAATAAATTTATTTTTTTCCAACTATAAGTACTTACAGACAAATTTAGAACTAAGCCCAATTGTACAATAATTAGAAGTACTTACAGACAAAGGGTAACTTTCTTTGGGAGAGGCTTGGAACCCTAATAGGCGCTTCTCCCATTCCCTTCCATCACAAAATTGTGAAAGGATTTAGAATGTACAATGTATGATGAAGAACAAAGACAAAGAGGGGAAAGTCTTCTCCCTACTTCCTATGAGTCATGAACACATGATTATAGAGAGCATCCTAGAAAATCCTTTGTGACAATGTTGAAACACTTGAAACTTATACAAAAGATCTATAGATTGGAGGGTTCTACATTATTTTTATGGTCCCTAAGCATAATCTATCAAGAGAAAAAAAATCTTTAATGAATTTAGAGTACTCATTTTTTAGGTTGGTTGACATCATAGTGATATCAACACCAAATAATGATGGTTTGTAACATTTATATTAAACTATATAAAATAAGATTTTATTGTCCCAAGAATTTTATTCACATTGAGTAGGATACTAAGGAAGCGTCAACTAACCCTTCCTCTAAATTAGTTTTCCCATCGAGGGGAGCTCAAGGAAAGGTCAACCAACCCTTCCTCAAGCATAATATTCATGTCAATGGGTACCATGGTAAAGGGTAAGTTGATAATTCCTTAAGCATAGTATTCTAGTCGAGGAGATCAAGGAAGAGTTCAACACTTCCTTGAGCATAGTATTCTAGTCAAGGGGAAGCCTAGGGAAGGATCAACCACCCCTTCTTGAGCATAGTATTCTCATCAAGGGGAAGCCTAGGGAAACGTCAGCCAAACATTCCTTGGACATAATATTCTCGTCAAGGGGGGCCTAGGGTGTTAGAATATAGAAGATTGTGTGCTCGTTTTACCATTGACGATACCCTCGTCACCCAACCATAGGCCTAAGCCACCCTCCGAGCACCTTAACCTTGACTTCTCCTTCTGGATATGTGTTTGTTCAGTATATTATTATTATTTCTGGCTGACTTCTTCTCTTGGAGCTAATGACCTAATATAAATTATCTTCTTGAGCCGACAAGACTTCTAGGGTTATTAGCCAACTCATTAGGTTTTTCTCTTGCTTTCTGGAGTCTCCTATTCTCGTCAGGTTCACATGTGGAGGTAAATACCTCCCACAACTACCATAATTTAACACTCCCTCCTAGCTAGGGAGGTATTACAGGTAATGGTCTTGAGCACAAAAACATACCATTTACCCGATAGCATCAATATAGTCGTCTCGACTATCTCATGGCTAGATCATGAGCATCAAAATCACCATCAGCTGCATCATCTCTCGAAATCATACTTCATCTGAGTAATTAGACATGATGTTGGATAAGTCACTCACACCATAGAGAGATACAAGAGCCACTCTTATAATCTAGAGGAGTAAATGCTTTGAACCAATTTCCGTCTGGAAAATCTTTGTTCATCATTCGTATGGATGGTGATTATTTTCAATAAATTGTTGATAGTCTTCAAGGCAGTCAGAAATAGAACACAACTGTGTCTTTCCATAGTAGTACATAACTACAATCCAGTGGTTCACTACAACACCAAGTAACACACAAGTACTTGATCAACAACGTATGGTTGCGAACAATGGAACATATCCACCACAGTGGTCCTCATTTACTGTCATACAGTATTCATAACAAACATCTGATAGCAACCTGCATAGAAACAATGTTATGATATAAACTGATTTGTCTGCGCCAATCTTTCACTCACATCTGTGAGCTCTGAAATAATATCTGCCTCAAAATAGTGGAACATATCCACCACAGTAATCTTCATCTACTGTCATATGATCTTCATAACAAACATCTGATAGTAATCTGCATAGAAACAATGTTATGATATAGACTGAATTATTTGGGCCAATCTTTCACTCACGTTTGAGAGATTTGAAAGAATATCTGCCCTCATCAGCAATGGGCTATCTACCCTATTCTTCTCAAACAAAGAAGAAGGATTGTTTCTCATTTCTGAGCATGGACCATTCCTCACCCTGGACCATTCTTCCTATACTAATCAAAGTGGACCCTGCACATAATGTATAAAGCCTAAGGAATGTCTCAGTCCGGACCATTCCGCACCCTGGGCCATTCCTCCTACACTAATCAAAGTGCACCCTGGAGAGAATGTATAAACCCTAAGGAATGTCTATCCTGGACCATTCCCCACCCTGGGCCATTCCTCCTACACTAAAAGTGCGCCCTGGAGTGAATGTATAACCCTAAGGAATGTTTGTCCCTGATTGATGAGCCTGAACCATTCCCCACCCTGGGCCATCCCTCCTACACTAATCAAAGTGCACCCTGGAGTGAATGTATAAACCCTAAGGAATGACTGTCCAAACCATTTCCTCCATTAACCACAAGAGGAAAAGACTGTCCTGCATCAACCTCCAAAACGGACCATTCCTCAAGTTAAGCACAATGAGAAATCATTGTTCGGCGAGGCGGGCTAGTCTTCTTGAGTAACCCTCAAGAAGAAAGATTGTCCTAGACCACTCCCCATGTTAACCACAATGGGAAGTCATTGTCTATGATACATCAACAATCATACTACTTTCCATGTTAACCACAATGGAAAGGGATTGTTCGTCAGAAGTCTCAATCCACTTTCCGAACAGGAAAGCATTCGTCCAAGATGGACTATTTTTCAATCTTTAAAGATGAATGTCTTCAATAATGTTTTCATTTCTCCCTCCTAACTTGGAGAGTCATTTCTTCCTTTCCCAATAAGAAGGAAGTTGTTTCCACGAGTTCTGGCTTGAGTACACAAACTCTTTCATCTTGGATAGAAGCTTTACCAAAATGTCTGCTTATCTGCTCATTTGTGGAGATATGTATTGGAGAATCATTTTCTCCTTTCTGGACTTTATCATAGATAATGTAATGCTTGATTTCAAATGTACTTTAGTCTAGAACACTGTGAAGGTTGCATATAGATCTGAACAATAGAGTATATCATAGTTGGAAAACTGGAACATATCCATGTGGCACTACTTCTGTCATCATGAGATCTGATCTATTGAGTAGTCATCTTGACGTTATAGGAAATCTTCACCACGCCTCTGTTGTGCACTGGAGGTTCTCCACCAAGTTATCTTCTTCTATCTGCATACAGGAGTCTCTTTTTGGTATGCCTCAAGGTCTTGAGATTGCTCTTCATACGCTCTTTATTCAATTTCTCTGGAGAACATTCTTTGTATTCATTTGATGTAGAACTCCAACTCATGGATGTTGTGGATGATATAATAACTTATGTAGAGATAAGTCTGGTTTGCTGGAACAAGTAATCATCATAGTCTTCTCCCTCCATCTGGGAAAACCTCTGGTTCTATATCTTACAATGCTTTCATTCATAAGTCTTCCATACACTTGTTCTTCATCATGACTTTCAGCGCTTCTGCTTGATTGCTTTTATTGAGTTCATATCAGGCTGGTAATCTTTTGATTCTTAATATTATGACTGGTTGTTCTGGCTTTTCTTTCCTTCTTGGAATCTTCATGTTTTTCTTTAGCTCTTGGGTCCATGGAGTTTCTTATAGATTCCATGCCCTAGAGGTTCCACTTCTTCCTTTCATCATAGGATCACGGATCTAGATGGACAACAAGAAATACTTTAAGGCTTCTCTACGAAGAAGTCTTCTTCTACGGTTGCACTGAACACGTACTGTCTTTCATGGCTGCTACCATAGATATATATATTTCATCATCTTCAATGGATCATAGGATTAGCTCCCTCCTAACCCTTGCTTCATGTAAGAGTGCATATAATCGGCTCCCTCCATCTAACAGAGTCCATGCTTCCATCTGCATCATTTTGATTGCTAACTTATTTCTGTCTTTACTTCTTCTAAGTCTCTTCATGATTGATTTGGCTTAATAGCTTCCACATGATTTGTATTTCATCCTTTCATGTGTATTATCTAATGATATTCATTTTCATCTTGTTTGTTCTTTCATAGGTATATTTCTTCTTAGAACATTTTATCTTTCTAAGAGAGAGATTTACAAGATATGTACAGAGACAATGCAAACAAGATATGTACATAAGATGAGAAGAGTGTTGTTACCTTTTAGAAGAAGAAGTCTCTTCCATCCTGCTTAGTCTTCTTTGTAGGTTCCTTTTCTTCGGCAATCGATGCTTCGTGTTTCTCCTTCCTTTTCTTTAGCTTGGGAGACTGATTCTTGTAGTGACCGTACTTTTGACAGTGGAAGCATTGTACTTTTGAAGTGTCTTTCTCTTGATTTGGCTTCCTCCTTGAGCCAAACTTCCTTTTGTTCCTTAAGTTCTTGAATCTTGATGTGAAGGCTTGATCATCGTATTTCCTCTAGGGTTTCTCTTTTGCATTGATCCTTGATTCTTCTTGAGCAAAGCAAGTCCAAAGTTCTTCAAATGTCGGATACTCCTTCCTTGTGTTCATGCTTGTGGCAAATGCAACCCACGTCTTGGGAAGACCATTGAGTACTATGTTCACCAAATCCTTTTCCGAAATAATCTCTTCAATAGCTTGTAGTTGATCTCTTAGCTGGGAGATCCTTACAAAGTATGATGTTATGTTGTCATCCTCATTCATCTTCATGTCACGGAGTTCATTCTTTAGACTCATAACTTGTCCGATGTTTTTGACTGAGAAGAGATTTGTTAGGGCATCGTACATCTTCTTTGATGAGTCAAGATGGGAGGTGTAGGGTATCAAGTGGTCTTTTATAGAATCCACTATGATACTCATGGCATTGATGTCAACATCTTTGAACTTCTCCATAGCTACAACGTTCTGCGATTCCTTCTCTTCTCCTTCTTCAAACTCTGGCTTCACGATCTTTCCTTTCACGATATTCAACACTTTATTCTTGGCAAGGATGAGGTCAATCCTTGTCTTCCACGCTCTGAAGTTAGAGGCTCTGTCTAACTTGTTTTCAGACTTTATAGAGTTAGTCATGGCTGCTTTACTTGGTCAAACCCTAGATTTGACCAGAAATTCAAACTTCGTGTCTTGGCTTGCTGAGAGTATTAGGAGATGCGCTAGGCTAGAGCGCACTGATCTATCCGGAGATTAGGTCAATCCATTCACTTAAGGTGCCTCAACAAGAGGATTAGGGTTTCTGCAACTGCTCCTACTAGTAACCCTAGCGACAGTGTCTTGGGAGTTGCTTCTGCTAGTAACCCTAGCGGCAGTTCCTCAACGAGCTCAATATTCTAGCGGCTATGTTTCCTTCCAGCGTTTAGATTGAATGAAGGAGGTGTGGGCCCATAACCTGTTAGAATATAGAAGATTGTGTGCTCGTTTTACCATTTACGATACCCTCGTCACCCAACCATAGGCCTAAGCCACCCTCCGAGCACCTTAACCTTGACTGAGAATTACTCCGAAAACAAACCCTAGGCTAGATAGCCAAACAAGGTGTAGCCCATCTTCCTCCAAGGATAGCACACCAACAATAGCTGATCAGATAGTCCAAACCCTAGCCAAGAGATAGTTCAAGCCAACACTGTAACTGCTAGCTGCAGCAGCTGCACCTGCAGCTCTCCTCCCCACGTGCGCACCAAACTGGGAACTGCAGTGCGCACCACTTGTTGTCTGCAATTTTGAGATGCGGTCAAATGAGAACTGGCGCCCTGTATTTATATTGGTTCTGCCAAATTTGTTGGGGCCGACTTCTCCTTCTGGATATGTGTGTGTTCAGTATATTATTATTTTTTTTGGTCAACTTCTTCTCTTGGAGGCTAATAACCTAATATAAATTATCTTCTTGAGCCGACGAGACTTCTAGAGGTATTAGCCAACTCATTAGGGTTTTCTCTTGCTTTTCGAAGTCTCCTATTCTCGTCAGGTTCACATGTGGAGGTAAATACCTCCCACAGCTACCATAATATTAACATAGGGAAGGGTTAGTTGATCCTTCCTAGAGCATAGCATTTTCATTGAGGGAGAGCCTTGGAAAGGGTTAGCCAAACCTTCCTCAAGCATGGTATTCTTGTCTAGGGGAAGTCTAAGGAAGAGTTGGTCAATCCTTCAACCAACAAAGTATTCTCATCAAGGAGGAGCCCAGGGAAGGCTCCACCAACCCTCTCTAAAGCATGGTATTCTAATCGTGCTAATGGATTTATTAGAAATGTCGTTTGTGAAAAAATATCCCTTGAATTTCCCCATGAAATTTTCTATATTGGGGTGTAATTATCATCTCCTTAACAAGCTTATACCATATTATGTGTGTACAGTATAATATATCAATCATATAATTAAATACATTGTTTTTAAATCATTTATTTTGATTACTTATTTTAATACACGTCATATTTTTTAAAATGTAAAGAAACATTGAATTTTAATATTTACTAAAGCATTTTTTAGATATTTTAACTTTATATATATTTACATTAAAAGAATCAAAAATAAAATAATCATTTAAATATAGTAAAATTTCAGGGTAAAATATAATAGAACAAAAACCACAATTACTCCCTCCCTTTTTAGATGATAAGGGGAGGCAATTTGCAATTTCAATTCAATTGCATTTTGTTTTGTGTTTTAAATTTTTAACCATCCATATATTACTCAAATATATTAATAAATAAATATTACAAAATTCAAATTCATATTAGATTTGATTAAAACTAAGAAAGATGGTCTTATATTTTGCGAGCACAAAAATCAGGCAAACTATCCACCAAGCCTTCACCAAAGGGACTAATAACTCATCTTTAAACACCAATGACATATTACAATTTTTTCATTTTAATGGTATTTCAAACTTCGAATTAATTGAATTTGTTTAATCTCTCATATATCAAATCATAGATCAATGCATTCATTAATTTGACAGTTAATAAAATAAGGAGGTAGGTGTCACATTAGTAATAAATGATAAAGACAAAATAAAGCATGCAAACCCTACACACCAATTAAGCAATATTTATTATCTATATTCCAATTTATTCTTACCAATGCAATGAAAACTTTGAACTTAATAAATTATGCTCCTCATGTTTCCAATAATGCAAAGCTAGAACCACAAACTGATATTTTACTTTTTTATTTTATTTCACTTGGTTATGGCTGCTTTGCATGTGGGATGGATCACTGGCATGCAAACCCAACACACCAATTAAGTAATATTTATTATATATATTCCAATTTATGCTTACTAATGCAATTGAAACTTTGAACCACTAAATAAATTATGCTCATGTTTCCAATAATGCAAAGCTAGTACCACAAACTAATATTTGACTTATTTTCATTGAGCTTGGTTATAGTTGCTTTGCATGTGAGATGGATCACTGATAAATAGCATCCCAAAAGTAAGCAAACTCTAAGCACCAATGATATTTTTTTATCTATATTAGAATTTATGCCTACTAATGCAACGAAAACTTTTTATCGATATTAGAATTTATGCCTAAATAGCATCCCAAAAGTAAGCAAACTCTAAGCACCAATGATATTTTTTTATCTATATTAGAATTTATGCCTACTAATGCAACGAAAACTTTTTATCGATATTAGAATTTATGCCTATTAATGCAATGAAAACTTTGAATCACTACGTAAATTATGCTCCTCGTGTTTCTAATAATGCAAAACTAGTACCACAGACTGATATTTGACCTTTTTCTTCATTTCATTTGGTTATAGCTGCTTTGCACATGGGATGAATCACTGATAATTAACATAGCAAAAGTAGCGGTGAATTAAAATATCTTACATTAATAAGTTTTAATAGATAATATATGTTTCCCATATTTAATAAGGCCCATAAAAAACTTCCAAACCATATGCACTTGTGTTGCTGAAGAAATAGCAAAATCTGGTTGTAAGTTGCAGATGCCATGATAAATGCATTGAAGAGTAGTGGAAGCCTTTAGTAAATCACAATAATCATGACCTGCCAACATCATTATAAACAAAAATAATATAGCAATATCTAGTTGTTTCTCAATCCATTAATTGCGAGATGACAAAGGAAATGCATTCAATAGTAAGTGAAGCCTTTAGTGTATCACAACCACCTTGAATTGCCATCTTCTTTAAACGACGTGTTCTTTTGCCCAAACTTCATCTTCCTTCCTGATAATAGACCTATGCATGTTGATATAAAATATCACACTAACTAAGATAACATAATCAGCATTAACAATCCAAACATGCAATGGAACACCTTTATGTGTTTATCGTTCCGAGTGCAAGATTGTCGCTTGGAAAGCTATGCAAATCCTCCTAAATCCTCGACTTGCTACTACAAAGCCACATGCATGCAACAAATTTCCCTTTGCATTGTATTGTCTGGCCTCTACTTGTTGCTAAATTTTCATATATGCGAGGATAATTTTCATTTTAATAAAGTATTTCTCCTATGGCAAAATCCAGAATGGGTAACAAGTTTGACCTTCATGGTTCATCTATAATTAAATTTTATAAGAAAAGTCTAGAGTATAATACTATATCGTGAGGTGAAATATTAATGCACATTCCCACCACGAAACTTCTAGTAACATCGCTTAGTAACTTGGGATGAGTAGTTAACAAAATAATTAGTTCTATAATGTTGTCATTTTTTTCACTCCACAGAAAATATCATCACCTAGTAAACGTAGTAAGAGTTTGTCGAGAAGCTGGAAGCAGTTATTGTAAAACTTCACAGGAAAAGGGCCGAATACAAAAGCCAGATGAAAAAACAATCTGTCTCATAGACTATTTTTAGCCTCATGAACGTTAAAAAATACTTTCTTTCTTTCTTTCTTTCTTCTATACTTTCTTTCTTTCTTTCTTTCTTCTAATCATTTTTTTCTATTAACTATTCCATAGACAATATCCTAAAGTAATAAAGAACATAATCATACTTTATAAATTCCCCCGTAAACATAAACTGATGGGAGTCCAACTTTATTGAACCTCGCCATATTAGTCATAGACACTCTGGTCACCATCCCACAACGCCGATGTCAATCACCTGTTATTTAACCTGCGATGCTTATTCGTATTGTTTATGATTTATTGAGAGTAAAAACTAACTGATGGGCTTCAAGCCATCATTAATGCCGGGCAAGGCTCATAAGCATAACGAAGAAGATTGAGCAATTAATTGACCAACTTTCATTTCTAATATATCAGTGTTGTACTTTAATTGGCTAAATAAGAACAAAATAGTCAAAGAGGGGGAATCATCATCATCTGAGCTGGAGGCCATAATTTCAAAAATGCAAGTTATTGGCAACTAAATCATTAAGATGGGGTCCAAATAAAAGACGGTCAAAATTAAGAAACGAGCCTTGCCTCAGATCCTCTAACCTCCCTCACCTCATTTTTAATGGAGCATCAGAGCACCTCTAAAGCAAGAGTTGTAAGTACACTAAAAAAATTGAGCCTCTTCGAAATCTGGAATACAGTTACTAACATCATCATAGAAGCTATCGACTTGTGAAACCGGATCAACAATTTATATCTTGAATGAAATTAGAGAGATCAACAAATCGAGAGGTTCAGTCACCGAAGCTCTAATGAGGAATCCACTCTATTGGAAGGAGTTATAAAAGAAGCGATTCAATTGGTTGGGATACTTATTCCCCCTAGAAAACATTTAACATGATGAAACCCAACCTCTTATACTTGAAGGAAAAGCGAGATCGTCTGTTAACAGTATCCTTTTGGGTTTGCCTTGGTTAAATCATTTTAATTCTCCTGCAAAGCTAGCATGAACGGAACAGGCAAGATTTCTTTCTGATACTATGCCAATTTTATTTGAAGGAACATAAGTGGACAAACTACTTAAAGAAAGTTGCAACATGCCTCGTGATATTATAAAGGAAAAACTCTAGTTTTAAAGGTACAAGCATTCATCTCCAAGAACTCTATGAGCTCTTGGCCCTATCTCACGGGACAGGAAAGATTTCTTTCTGATACTGTGTCAATTTTATTTGGAGGAACAAGAGGGGACAGGCTATTAAAGATAGTTGCAACATGCCTTGTGATATTAGAAAGAAAACACTCCAGTTTTAAAGGTGTAAGCATTCATCATTCATCTCCAAGAACTCTATGAGCTCTTGGCCCTATCCCACATGTGTCCTACAAGCCTGGTCACAAGTACACAATTTGCACGAGATATCATTTGTTCTGTATGAAATATTGCATTTCTATTGGTTTGAAGGAGAGAACGAACACCATCAAAATAGAGTCGAGGATTTGAAGATGTAAATCAAGGAAAAAAACAACCACCAGAAACTAGAGACAGTGAATTCAGGTTAATAGATCCAAGACAAGGTTGAGAGGACACTCATCATGCTTAAGAAGGGAAAGCACCAGAAGTTCAGAAACAAGAGAACTAAAGAATTAAATGAGTGGTCAACAGAGCACAGAGTTTGAGATGGTCAACGATTGGAAAGAGGAATGCTCCAAGAAAAACTGACGACACAATAGAATCAGCACAGCAACAGTTCACGTGCCACGGGGAAAATGCCCAACGTCCTCTGTTAGAAACCAGGAAGTCTGACAAATCAGAACAGCAACAGTCACGTCCCCTGCCACAGGTAAAAGGTCAAACATCCCCTGTTGGAAGCCAGGGATGTGTCCCCCATCCCTAATTCCGGGCCGGGGAACATTTGTGCATGCGTCTCCCATCACTGGTTTGGGACTTGGGAAAGTCTGTTCCATACAAGTGCGGATCAGTGTTCAGGTTACACTCCACACCTTATGCATGTACCTTGATTGGATTTGATCTCAAAGGTGTGCAGATTTTATCAAGTTCTTCAAAAGTTTTTAGCATTTTGCATTTTTCAATTTTGTTTTTTGAATGCTTATTTTATACAGATGGTATAGACCACCACGCCCTGATGACCCTGGACTTTAAAAATTCCATCTCCATACCCACACCCACACCATGAACCCACCTTTTCTGACCCTTCCCAATCTTCTTTCTCTGATTTTCTCTCTGGCCTATCTTAAAATAGAAAGTTGCTTTTGTTTAGTAATTTGCTCTTCTATATTGTCTGTTAGTTCTAAGAAAATGTGCATATTTAGCAACCTAGGACAGCTGACTTTTGCCTATTCGGTATCTCCTTTTAGTACCTATTATGCATTAGTCTAGTGCTTTCAACATGTCCTGGTTACTGTCCTCTGTAAGCTCTGTCTCAAAAGCAATTTTCTATAGATTTCCATCAGTAGATTTCTAGCTAGCAGATGCCCATCACCAGATCTGTCTCTTAAGCCTCAACTGTTAGCAGAGCTTCTGCAGACCATTCCCAGGCTTCTTGCACGATCACCCAGCCAGTCCCCCATTCAACCTGAAACACTCGAGACACTCCCCAGAGGGCATTATCAGGATTTTAATTGGTATTTTCACAGTGATTGATGACAACAAGGATTGCTCCACTCCCTCATTAAATCTCAACTTTTAGTACTGAGTAGGGCTGCTCTCTGTCCTACGGTTTTACCCTCTTGGTTTATCCTATCTCACTACTTTTATTTTCACATGTAACAATTCTTCTCTTGACTCTCTGCAGTAGCCTTGGCACTCCTCCCACCATCATGATTGTGACTATTTTCTAGTCCCAACAACCTTTACTTATGGTCACCTGTGGACATTAATAAAATTATCTCATCTGATCTAAAGACTGATTTTGTATCACTTGTAATCTTTGCAAATATTTACAAGTCTTTTTGACAATTTCCCTGTCCAAAGAAAACGTATAAATCAGTGTTACAGGCAGATAAAAAAGCAGGTCCAGTTACATGCCTTTGGTCTACTGGCCATGAATTAACCCATCTGCTACATAAAATGTCATAAACAAACTAGCATGGTGTTTTTATAAACGCATCATACACACTGCTAGGTTGAAAAATAGAGGGAATCCAACAAATAAAAAGGGTCGTTCACTTTGCCTTGTCTTTACCGAGTCATACAAAGTTCAAACTGAAGCAGTTAACTGTTAATGTATTGACTAAAAATAGTAAATATAACATATGTCATTTAGAACTTATTCACCATCTGTATAACAAGTTTAATAGTGACTTTCTCCTGCCACATATAACATTTGCATTTGGTATAGTACTTCTTGAAAAATTCACTTTCACAAAATATGGACAGAATGTAGCAATGAAGCAGCTTAACAAATGCGGCTTTCATGAAATCGGAAAGTATACATTCAGCATTTAATTTTCTGCTACTTGTATTTAGCAGCTGGATTTAGCCAAACTAATGAACTAATCGCAAATCTGTTACAGTTAAATATGACATGTAAAATAAATTACCTCCTAAAAAAGCTACGAAATAAAGAAAGCTTCTATACAAATTCATGCACGTAAAATTGCATGCAATTAAGATGCCCACTAGAGATAAGTGAATAATGGCACGTATAAAACTAATATAATGTGCAGATTATACACAAATTCTCAGACCCTGCTGTACAAAAATAGAGTACAACTTTTTTCCATCCTTCTACACAAAGACTTTATCAGACTACAATATTACATACTCATGGCCCTGGAAGGAAGCTCAGTATCTACATCTGGTTCACCCTCATCAGAACCTTCGGTAACAACCTACAAACAAGAATATCAGAATTATGAACATGAATATGCAGAATAAAATACAAAAAAGATGAGCAATGAAACCTATCAACATACATAGATAAGTCTATGTGTTGCTCGTTTGTGAGCTTATTTTAGAGGCAGTCACTTATATTCGTAACTTTTTCTAGAGGAAATGATGTGCAATAGAACATCTTGGTATAGTACCTTCAGTCACTCCACAAAGATGCGGTATCGCTTTAAAGTGTCTAGACTCTAAAGGGCATGTGGCTTCCACATATAGCACTGCCCCTCTATTAACCTTTTATTTAAACAAGAAATGTTGCTAACCAAATATGCTTAGGGAACTGATTGCAAATAAAAGTAGTTTAACTGTTCTAATTTTTGGACCCATATACAACCAAAATTAGTCAAATCACAACGAAAAAAGGTCAATATATGACCAAAATAGGTCCAAAAAGTAGAATAGTTAGACAATTCCCAAATAAAATGATGCTACATCCAAATAGATTCTAAAGGAAATATCTTAAGGAATGCATTAGAATGAAACTCTCTCTGAAACTCTCTCCAATTTCAAAGAAATGAAATTATGTTATATTAATATTATATTAATGTCCACAAATGACCAAGATAGGTCAATGGGATTCCAAAGAACAGCATGAAATGACAGCAATACAAGGAATATGTTGCAGAACTGCAGATAAATATACTTGCACAGAGACCACACACGAATATGTTGTAATAAATGATTAACAATTAATAGGATTTACAACAACATGACATTTGTATGAATAACATTGAATGGTCACGTAAATGATAGGTCATGTCATTTGAATATAGTTAACTCATTATATTTAGTTGAAATGTTAATTATTATGAATGTTATTTATTTATATATAATATATAATTATTTATGATTGTTGTACTATGTAATATATTGTAGGCATATCACAGATACGCCCGCCTAGAAAGGCCTTACCCTGGAAGCACATGATGAGATGAGATGAGATGAAACCACTGTCTTGCAGAGGAGTTGATCCATCCTGTCAACTTTTATCGAACCCCTCTACTGACGAGGTTCTTGAATAAAACTTCTTTGATTACAATTCCAACGATATCTTTCATTGTGACTCCAAGTTTTATTGGGATTTTGATTCTTTAAAATATACTTAGTGTTGCCTTTTTTCAAAGAAATGTTGACACTAGTACATTGAGTGTTTAATGCAATGACCCTTATAATTTGGATGATAGTAACTTGTTTCATATTCTCAATTCTAGGATACTCTTGATTTTTATTGTGTATTTAAATATCCATCATAGACTTGTGTCGCATTGTAGGTCAATGCTATTTCCTCGATAACGGCACTGTGATTTATAGTTTCAAATGAGCAATAGCTTAAGCCTTAAACACTTCTATTAAGAAGTAGTGGCTCACAAAATGATTTAAAAATGAACAAGTTGTGGTGTATTTATACACAACTCAAGTACGTAGGGTGCTATCCCCATGGAGGGGTTATGGGCCTACATCAAGATGACTAGGTCGACCTTAACCAAACCTAGAATTACAATATAATGATTTTTTTGAATAGGTCGGCCTTAGACAAACCTAGAAACATGATATAATAATGATTACCATAAGTTTGGCCATGGCCAAATGTGAAGATTACATGTTTTCTAGGATTTCAGTTTACTCAGTGGCTATGGACCCCTCCCCCATCATCTTTCATACCATATGCCCTTCATAGTCCTATGCGGCTTTATTTTGTTCTTATTTTTATTAGCATTTTTTTAAGGATATGTTTCCTCTACATGGGAACAAATCCTTCATATGCTGAACTGTAATAGGAAACAGTGCCGAAATGAAAAATGCATAGACACTGACTTTGATTCAACAATTTCAGTAACTTAGATTAAAGTCTTCTCTGGAATCTCAATGTTGCCACCCTTGTTAAAATGTTGATGTGCTTGTTTCACCATAGACAATCCAATATTGTCTCCCAACCATAGGCATGCAGCCACCCCTGAGCACTTTAACCTTTGACAAAGAGAATGATTCCGGAAAACCACAATATCATCAAGGAAGCACACCTTCTCTAGGGATAGCGCACTAGAAATATATCCCAAGACCATAGACCAAGAACCAATCACCACTGCAGTAGTTGCAGCTCTCCTCCAGACTTACGCAACTCTTAGCTTGTATGAGAGAGTGAGTGAGTGTGTACAAAAGAGCTCAAGTGCCTCCTATTTATAGTGGTTCTTGTCACCTTTCTGGGCCAACTTGTCCTTCTAGAAGCTAATACTTTAATATTAATTATTTTACTAAGTTGGCTTGTCTTCTACGGTTTTTACACATCCATTTAGGATTTCTCTTGCTTCCGAAATATTCTATTCTAGTCAAAGGTTACACATGGAGGTTAATACCTCCCGCAGCTACCATAATATCAACACTCCCTACTAGCTAGGAAGGTATTAATTGTAATGGTCTCAAACACATCCGCCCATTTCACATGGTATGGGCAAGGCTCACATAGTCTTGCAGACCATTCTACAAGTAGCATCATCATAGCCACACAAGTTATCTCATGATCACGCAGATCAAGTCACAAGCATCATCATCACTATCAGTATCATTTGGTAGCATCCCAGCATCAAAATATATCATCGCCTGCATCATCTTTCGAGGCCATACTCCATCTGAGTAATCGGGCATGATGTTGAATAAGTCATGTGTTGGACTTAGCGCACTCAACAGATTGTCGTGCATAAGTCACTCACTCAACAGAGTCATATAGGGACCATTCTTCCTATCCTGGTCACTGCCTGTGACACAGGAAGAATGATTGTCCCAACGATGTTGAAAGCCACGCCATGGGCTACAAGGACCATTCTTCCCACTCTGGTCACTACTGTGAACTCAAGAAGAATGATTGTCCTGGACCATTTTCCCCCCTCTGGCCACTACTGTGAACTAAGGGAAAATGTTTGTCCTGTACCAATATCCCCACTCTGGTCATTACTGTGAACTCAGGGAGACAGACCATTCTACCTATCTGGGCAAAGCCCCAGGAGAATAGTTGTCCTAGACCATTCTACTTGTCCGAGCAATGCCCCAGGAGAATAGTTGTCCATGGTACATCAACAATATGTTTTGCCTGGACCATTCTCCACCTGGAGAATGTATGTCCACCAACACACTGACTATCCATGATGCCATATATCAGCACTCCCTCCCAACCGAGGAAGTCATCTCCTCCTTTTCAACCAAGGGAGGGTATCTCCACAAGTCCCAGCGTGTCCCTCAAGTATGCAAACTTTATCTTGGACAGAGGTTTTGTCCAAATATCAGTTGTCTGTTCATCGGTGGAGATGTACTGGAGAATCACTTCTCCCTTCTCGACTTTATCACGGATAAAATAGTACTTGATCTCAATGTGCTTCGACCTGTCATGGAACACAGGGTTCTCTGAAAGCTTCACACAGCTCTGATTATCACAATATATCACACAGTCGAATCCAGCACATGATCAAATAATCCAGAAATTAGCTTACGAAGCCATACTGCTTCCATACAAGCATCACAAGCTGCAATATACTCTACTTCTACAGTGCTGAGTGCAACAGACTTTTGTTTCCTGCTAGCCCATGATATCATAGCAGAGCCCAAACTAAAACATATACCAGAAGCACTATTTCTATCATCTGCACTCCCTGCCCAATCTGAATCAGTAAATCCATGCAGTTGTACGTTGTTGTTTGAGGCATATCTCAAACCATAATTTAGCGTTCCACGAAGATATCTCAAAATGTTTTTTGCAGCTATCCAATGCTCATGTCTAAGTACCACTTGGAACTGGCTCAACGTGTTCACAGCAAAGCAAATGTCTGGTCGGGTATTAACCAAATACATCAATGAGCCAATCAACTATCGGTATAGGGACGAGTCTACTAGATCAGAATCAGAGTCTCTCAGCTTCTTCATATCTGTCACCATGGGAGTTTCCATGGATTCACAATCCATCATCCCAAACTTCTGAAGGATCTTTACAACATACTTCCCTTGCCCTTGGAAGATTTCACCATGCTTTCGCCATACTATCCCAAATAATAATGCATGAGACCAAGATCCTTCATATCGAATTCAGAGGCTTTGTACCTGTCAGAAACAAATCATCAACATATAGTAGCAGGATCACAGGTGCATCATTCACAACCTTGTAATAAAGGTTTGGATCAGCATAGCTCTTGGAAAATCCAAGCCTCGTCAAGTCACTGTCAATTCATGCATACCAAGCTCTTGGAGCTTGCTTGAGTCCATACAAGGCCTTCTTTAATCTGCATACATGGGTTTCTCTCGGGTGTACCTCAAAACCTTGAACTTTCTCTATGTATACTTCTTCCTCAATTACTCCATTGAGAAAAGAGGTCTTTACATCCATCTGATGTAAACTCCAACCCATGGATGTTGCAAGAGATATGATGGCTCTAATAGAGGTGTATCTGGCAACTAGAGAAAACGTCTCATCGTAATCTTTTCCCTCCTGATGGGAGAAACCTCTAGCCATCAATCTTGCCTTGTATTTATCGATACTTCCCATCTACTGCATGCTTTATCTTGTAAACCCATTTTGAAATGACTACAAACTTTCCTTCAGGTCTAGGCACAATTTCCAATACATCGTTTTTCACGATGGATTGATATTCTTCCATCATAGCTTCCTTCTATTATTTCTTCTTGACTGCTTCCTCAAAGGTGGAAGGTTCTGCATTTACAAGACTTGTCATCAGTACCGCATAACTAGAGAATCTTTTGGGCCTCTTGGTTTCCCTGAAGGTGCCACTGGGAGCTTTATGTCTTTTTGCTTCCTGTAGGGTGGATTCGAGCCATGCTAGTCGTTTTCTGGTCTCGGGTACAATAATTGGCTCCACAGGTTCAAGTGGATGTTTTGGTTCTTCATTGGGATGTTTTGAAGAACATCTAGTTTCTTCCTTGGGACCTTCATGTTCTTCATCGTTGGAATCCATGGAATCTTCTATAGATTTCCCAAGGGAAATATTTTCATCAAAAGTCACATCTTTGTTGATTTCAACCTTATGTTGACTTGGAACATAAGATTTTGTAAGCTTTTGATGACTCACTATATCCAATGAATATGCCCTTCTTTCCTGAAGGTTCTGTTGACCGCCTCTCCAACACAGGTGGTCAACTCCATGTGCCATGAAGAGATACTGTTAATGTTTAAGCCATTATTATAGATGTTTGCATTTCATTAGATAACAATAGCATAATCCAAGATCACTGAGAAATACACAATCACAAGAGACACATCATTTATCTTGGGAAACCCTCTAGGGGAAGAAAACCCAACAAAACTTCCTTAATATAGATAGCCAATACAATGCCAAGAGATCTCTTAA
>SNQJ01S0005865.1:171668-193359 GCA_010110895.2 Picea sitchensis | reverse complement strand
AGAGTTTTGTATGAGATTGTTTCATGATTCATGATATACATAATATATGATAGTGGGGTTTTTAGCTTTACACTTTCCCGGTAAAACTTCTGTGTTGTGTGTTATCGATATTTCACTTTGTGCATTGTGGTTGTGATCATGGTTTAAATTGCTTCCACAATAATAATAGTAGAAGTGATTATGTATTTAACAAGTGGCATAAATTGTTAGATCAGGAGAATCGCATGAATACATTAATTTGTATCGAAATTTCTACACCAACTTAGCTTTAGTTGAATCCATCATAATTTGTAGTTCATATTTTGTTACTACCTTCTTTTGTAAATCATCTATGTCCTTGTGCATTTCTTCACCTTCATCAAGATTCCAAGTAGGACTATCTAAAGGATTATTTGGTGTAGAATTTCCCTTTTTTGGTGGCATGTTGGCCAAGTATCACTGCAAGGTAGGAATTCCTATTTTTCTTAGGCACAGGTCCTCATAGATAAGGGACTGTCAGGTGCTATAGTTATCTGATACACGTTCGGGGTCGAACAATAGTACTCGGCCCAATATCTTATGGCACTAACTAAGAAGGCTTGGTAAT
This sequence comes from Picea sitchensis, assembly GCA_010110895.2. Lineage (NCBI taxonomy): Eukaryota > Viridiplantae > Streptophyta > Pinopsida > Pinales > Pinaceae > Picea > Picea sitchensis. Next base: position 192,773 of record SNQJ01S0005865.1, on the reverse strand, counting down.
TACCTTAGCCGTACTATTTAACCACCCAGGTACTAGAGAGTGATTTCCCCAAGTGTTGTTCTCGATGTACTATAGCAACAAGATGACCAAATGGTTTAATCGGTTGGTCTCAGGATTATATGAGGCCTCTCGATATATGCAAGGGACATGGGAGCTAAAATCTGTATTAGTGTTGTTTAATTCACAACAGTTCGAAAGGGGCCTCCCGATATACTCTAGGTACGTGGAAGAACCACACAGTCCCCAGGTTGTAGCACTGACAAGTAATGAAAAATCCTATGCTTAAAGACGTTAGAATACTTATGTACCTAAAAAACCCTAATATTATCCCAAATTTATGGGATACTCCTTTTATCCCACTTTATTCCACTTTTTGAATCACCCCAATTGGATCTTCTAGTCAAAATATATGCAAATTTCCAAAAAACAAAAACAAAACCCACCTTTTAAAACACTGACTTTGAGAATGTTATGCTAGATGAAATTTATTCTTACATAGCTCTGAAATTTCGTCCCTTATGAGTCTAAAATTTCTACCTGAGGTAGCATGATGTTTCTTCTTTCCAACCCCACAGGTTAGACCAAGATTCGATTCTCCAAGAGAATTTTACGATAACTTTCCCAAGATGTGCTTTTTTTTTTTCCCTTTCAGGAGAGCGAACTTATACGGACTTCCACGTGTCACTGTCTTCACTTTCGAACTTTAAATTAATAAAAGTAAAACTTTGGTCCATACCCTAACCAATGGAATAGTTCTCATTCAATTTGGAGGTCTATAGCTTTAGATATAACAATTTTTCCAAGAACACCTGGTTTAGAATGAAATCTGGACCAACCAAAAACCCTATTTTCCTCAGGGAATAACTTTCATACTTCAAAGAATAAAGGGATAAAATTTGTACATAATATACTTCACTATTCCAAATTCGTATTGTAAAATTTTCCGAACCTGAAACCAAGCCGAAAAAAATTGGGAGCTAAAAATCCAAGAAGACTTGTTTCAGACTCGTTTCAAGACTAGTCAAAAACCCTAACTTTAACATAATCTATCTCCAAAACTATGATGAACCAAGCTATGCAATTATGGACCAATTTATATCTATATGTCACCTCTACACCATAGAAATTAAATATCCCGAAACCTTCCAAAAAAAAGTGGTAGCGAAAATTACAAGAAGACCTATTTTGATGAAGCCAGTCCCAAGGATTGTCCAGCTCTGATGCCAAATGTTAAGAACTGAATATCAAAATAGCATAAAAACCTAAAAATAAGTACTCAATACCTTGAAAAAGAGATAAATTTAGATTATAAGCCTCTTCGAGGGGAAGCCTCCTTACACATCATATGAATTCACAATTACAATATGATTCCAAATGAAAAGGTCTCCTTGGTATATATAGGAGACTAGGAGATACAATTACAACTAATGGACCCAAGATGACAAAAATAAAATAAAAATAATAATTTAATATACCCAAATTAAGTGGTAATGTGACACTAATTAAGTCTTAACATGAGCACAATTCATAGTAAGAAATTTCAAATATGGAACAACACTTGCAATGCATCCATCTTTGACATTATCAAGAAATCTGCTCAGTGCTATCTTGCAACACAATATAGAATAAAGACATAAGAATTACATAGAAATGGTAAAAAACTCTAAGAATTATAGAGAAATAGACAACAACTCTCCTATATGATGGAAACCCCCACCACCTCCTGGTCTAGGATAGTTCTTCTTCGGATCTAAATAATCTCTCAGATCCCTCTTGGAACCCCTATTGATGTTCACAAGCCCCTTTAATTCTTCTTGGGTGCAGGTCCATACAAATACGAATGCTCCGGGCTTCTTCCCTAAGCCCCTTTATCCTTAGAAATCAATTTCGGGAACTATCCCTTTGTTTCGGCCAAATTGCATGCGACTGTGAGCTATGACCAGGTGTGTAGCCAAAACGCGCTACTTTAACGCTCCGAAGCTCTGGGCTTCAGGAGTTTCAACACCCCAACACCTCAATTCCTCTAAATCGATGAACTCCGAACTCATGGATCAGATGAACGATGCTTCGCCATAGATCGACAGCTTACGTTAACTCTGAGATTCAGGATTCGAGGTTTTTATTACCTTGGGACCCACTTTCCCCTGAATCGCTATACACCGAACACCGAAATCCCCTGGATCTATGGCTCTCCTTCTTCCAAAAATTGACGCTGTGATGAAATTCATAACTCCTAGATTCGAGAGTTCTTACCTCTTATCTCCGCCAAACCTCCAGACATATGAACATCGAACTGATGAAGGGGTCTCGATCAATGGTCCTCGTGTCCCCACAAATGGGTAGTAAAGATTTGCCTCAATCTTTGGGTCTTCGAGAGTTCTCACACCTTGACAACATAGATCCCAATTCCTCCAGAGTGCTAGGTCTCTGAATCACACAATTTATTTCCATGTGTACCTGACCTCGATGATCAGGATTTGTTCTGGGCTTCTAAACTTCAGGTTTTTCTCCCCCTGTCAGCATGATGACCCAAAAATACTGAAGTGCCACACTCCCGAACTGTGAGATATATTGACATGTGTTCCTGGCACCAATGACCAGGATGTGTTCCAGCCTTCAGAGCTTCAGGAAACTTTCCACACTCCTGCTCCTCTGCTCCAAAATTGTTGGATTGCTGAAATTATGGACTACCCCTAATCTGCTAACACATAGCCCTCTTCTACCTATGGTCCAGATTAACTTTGGGCTCTGAGACTTCGAGAGATTTTCTTTCTCTGCAACACACACCTAGAAGCTTCTAAATTCGCGAAGTCCAAAAGAATTCAAGGGTTTAATACCTGCGCTCCTTACCTGGATCCAATGGTTGTTGATCCTGGCATTAAGATCCGATGGCTGGGTTGTGTCCTCCTTCCTTGCATGCTCCTCCTTTTGTCTAGGACTAAATCCAACGACCCAGATTGAATCTTACATCCAGTCCAACGGATCTTGTATCTCCTCCTCTGGTACAACTCCACTTCTCTTCAAAGAAGAAATTTTCTTGAACTTTCAATGGCTCAACCTTTTGAATATTCTTCTGCAAGACCGATTGCTTGGTCTCTACCTGCGTTGCCTCTCCTAATTTTTTTCAATTGAAGTGATTCAGCCACTGGCGCACTTCTTTCACTTGAATTATTAATATTGAATAATACTTAACAAAGTGTTTCCTCTGTGCACTCCTTGCACTCAACTCTTCATAAAATCAAACTATCTCTCCTGAGATTTCGAACCTATAGATGGTTTGACCTCGGCACACCTAGAATTGGCTCTATGCACACCTTGCACTTACCTTCTCCAAAGCTTGTAATTGCTTTGAAATTCAAAGGTTCTCAACCATTTTTTCTCCAAATGACTTCTTGTGCCCTCCTGGCACTCACGCTCTTCCTCCCAAGGTTTACCAACACTTCAGCAATGTGCTAGATTTGTGCTCTACTTGCATTCAACTCTCCTTGAGTCTTGACCTTTAAAGACTCACCTGCACAATCCTTGCGCTGGCTCTCAGAATATTCAATAAATATGACGTGAACTCCTTGCACTATTCCTTCTGAGCTTGATGAACAATTTTGGTGTGCCCACCTGGAACGCTCCTCACAGAACTCATGAACGTGTCCTTTAAAACTCCTTTCAAAGGCCTTTTAGAGTTTTCTAATAGCTCTAAGGTGCACCCCTTGCACATTAATGAGAGCCCAGAAACACTTAGAAAGCTACAAACAAAGAATTCTATCTATTCTTTTAAAGGAAACATACTTTCTCTAATAGCATTCATAAACATACACAGTAAACATTCAAACACATTCAGAAAACTCATACAACATACATAAAAAAAATCATATGCATGGAAGTATGCTCTTGTATTAATATTGAATTCCTTTTACACTGTGTACGGGACTGAACTACAACATAGTCTTAGTTATTTATCTCCACACTACAAACAACTCTCTACCACTCTCTTCAACAACCTCTTTTGGGAATAGATTACATACATTTATACATGAGGGGCTTGTCGAGCCTTCCCTAAAGATTATTCTAGTGCTATAATTTCACAATTAAAGAAACCTACCACTAATTTTATTACATTAAACGGGTAATTTCATCCTAGATATGAGTTGATGCTCGATATCTATACAACTACAACCCATTAATTGTGAATTTACACTTAGCTTGTACAAATACAGTGGCTCGACTTTTCTTGAGACTTACAAACTTTAATTACATTAAATTACATTTAAAATTTGAGATTTAAACTCAAAAATGAGAAGAATGGCAGTTCTCTCTCCTCGGGATCCTTCCTTCTAGTGCACTGCTGCCCTGGTTGCTGACGCTATGATGATTTGGAGTGATGCTCCTGCATCATACTCCCATGTTGACAAAAATCATGAGCTCCTTCTCATGGCTCCTCTGCTACTGTTGTTGAGATCCTCCTGGGTCCCAAACTTCATTGGTGCTATCCACCTGCTCCTCTTCTTTATTGTTCTTGCTATTGTTGTCCTGTTGCTACTACAATCTCTCCTCTAGTTAGCCTCCACCTATTGTTGAGTGTCTCCTGTGATGATTCCAACATCAACCTTCTTATTTCCTCTATCTCCTTATCTAGCTGGTCCACGGGCTGACTTATTTCATGCAGTTTGCTCTGCTGCATCTCCTCCTCTTCATCAATCTCCAACTTGACCTCTTGGATGAGCCTACTTTGGGTTATTACTCTTTCTCCCAAGGCTTCCAATTCTTTGTACATATCAACAAAATCTATTTTGTCTTCTCTCTCTCCTGCTGCAGGTTCCAATTCTGCAGTTGTCCTTTGTTCATATCACTTGCTATAGTTTATGATAAATTCCACTGAATGCTCTTCTTTCCTCCTCCTTCTATATTTTGAAATGACATAATCTGGGGGATATTTGTCATCTTCTTTACAAGCAACATATTCATTGGAATTTTCTTTTAAGCCCTCTCCAAGAGATATTCTGATCTCCCCTACCATCAAAATATGCTTAAGGTCCTCTCTTCCCTCCAAACTTTGGGAAAATGTTTCTCCTTCTTCCTCCTCCATGAAAGTCTTTGTTGGCTATCTTCCTTCTCCTGCACTTGAAAAACATGCACTATTAGTTTTAAAAACATTTGGCCCCATGGCCTCTTCTCTATATGCCTCCTGCATCCTTCCTCATGTGTAACACATGCACTGGCCTCTATTGGGATACTTGGTAGGAATATACCGATTCCCCCAATTATCAGAATGCACCTATGATCTTTCTCCCTGAGAGTTGAAGTATTTAACTTCTCATCATATTCATTCACATGGTATGAAACCCCACATGAATCTTCATGATGATGAGGCTTCTCTCCTACCTCTTCCTCCATCATTTCTATCAGCGCTCCTGGCTGATCCCAAATCTTCAATAAGTTAATGAGACTCTCAAACAATCGCTTCTCCTCTTTCTTTCCCACCTAGAAACCTAAATTCTATGTTCTTCCCTACTAGAAGTCTGCGAGATATTTGATGGATCTATTCTTATTTCCCTCCTAGAAATGTGAAAGATCTTCAGCTGATCTCTCTTCCTCATCACTAAGGCTTTCTCCACTTTCTAGTTCACAAATGTAAAACATCTCCTCCTCTATGTCACTAAGTTTTTTAACTTTCCTCATCCACTGCCTTCTGGGAATCAATTGTTGGATAGGCCACTTTTATTTTTTCTTCATGGGCGACTCATACCTCCAACTTCCTTGCACTTCCTTCTACATTTTCTACATCAACCCGTCGAGCCTCTCTCGGGTCTCCTTTATATATTTATCTATCTCTTCTTGGCTCATATGCTTGTGGTATCCTCTCGGACCTTGCTTTTGGCCTTTAGTAGCCATATTCACCTTACCCTTCCCTCCTAGAAAATTTTCTTCCCGCTGCACACTGGTGAACAATGCTTCACACATAGAGCATCAAGACTCTATATTCTTCTCCTTTTCATGTTGTCTATAGATAGAAAAATCCACTCTGATACCACTTGATGTTATCAGAAAAAATATTTTCCCTTGCCTGCTATCTGCAAAAAAAATAAAGCTCTGATACCACTTGATGAAAACCTCCACCACCTCCCAAGGTTTGCGCAACCTTCTAGTCTAGGATCATTCTATGTTGGAGCTGAATTAGCTCTCAGATCCCTGTTGGATCCCCTCTTAATGTTCAAAATCCCCTTTAATTCTTCCTGGGTGTAGGTCCATACAAATCCAAACCCTACGGGCTTCTTCTATAAGCCCCTTTATTTCGACCAAATCACATGCGACCGTGATCTATGACCAGGTGTGTATCCAGAATGTGCTACTTTGGTGCTCTGGAGCTCAAGGCTGGTTGGCAACCAGATATTCATGTCGATTTTATCAATGTAAAAAATCATCTTAATGGGATAACATTTTCTATAGATGCCTCTTTATGTTTGTGAAGACTTATATGATGCTTTTGTTTTGAAAAATTCGTTTGATTAGCTGCGTGTTTGATTTCATTTCTTTTTAATCTCTCTTTTTTTTTTTCTAGTTCAATTTCATGACTGTTTAAGGATGAAATTGAAACAAGCTCTGGTTTGGATACATCATACAGTGTATAAAGTTTCTCTTTATGAAATTGGATGAACACCTAAGGGCACCTAACGATCTTAAGAACCTTAAAGGATTTTGAACTTATTGTGTTATGGGATTCTTTCTTACCATTAGCATATAAGTCATTCACCTTGGAGGTATGCCTTAGGCATTTTATTGTTTTGATTTTTTTTTTACTATCACCTACCACATTTTTGATCGCTTATGAAACTAAACTTTCATACAACGTTAGAGTATGAATGCTATCCATTTTTTTCATATCGTAGCCTCATCGTCATTGTATAGGAATGTCAACCACACTCTGAAACATCTACTCCTTCATCCTTCTGCCTTAAGTTCACATTCATTACTTCAGGTGGTAGTTCTTCATTTTTGGGCTAGGTGGCCATTAGAGGGGATAGTTCTCAATCACACGCATCCTCTGGTTCAACATCCACTCAACAAACTGAGTGGTGGCTATGGTGGCTTTCTCCTGAAGCCTTAGGTATCGGGTCTTGTCCAAAAATGTAGAGCTTATCCTTTATTTCACGTGGTTTCAAACACACTCCCCCCTTCGCTACTCCTGTCGGTTTTTCATGATCAAACCGATGGTGCCTCTGGTGAGGATGGAGCTGAATGGCTCACAGGCCCTCCTCTCACACGATGACATTATGGATGATCATGTGTATTGTGGTTGGGGCGGTTTCATAAAACTATTCGAGGGTTTTAACCTCAAGGTTGCTCAATATTTTTCCCAAACCTTTGATGGTGCTAAGGCCAAGATAGAATATCTACAGTCGGAAGTGACTGAGGATTCAATTGCAGAAGCCATGAGATTTCACCAAGAGGGAGATCGCTAGTTAAAAAACCTCAAATTCGAAGGAATCCCTTGGCACCTACTAATGGCTTCTAATAGGCTGCACTATAATGTCAAAGGTACACCAATTTTTTTGTTTAAACCTCGATGACATGGTTTATTGTTGATACTTAAGAAGTTTTTCACCTGTGAGGGTAGATATGGACTAGTCTTCCTGTTTCATGTCAGTTTGTTGATGGTGTTTTTAGGTTTTGGTTTAAATTATATGCCATTCTACTTGCTTAAGAGCCTTCAAAAAATGGCCAAATTTTACCAAAGGAAAAACCTAAATGCACAGTCTAGCTTATTCCATCATGACTTGATTCAAATTTTGGTCATTTCAAAATTGTCAAAAGTTGGGTATAATTGGCAAGACTTCGTGGATAGGAATGGGTTTTCTCCACCTAAAACCGCAATAGAATCACCTCTGTATTCTGATGAGCCCACTAGCCCTTGGCTATCAACTCCTTCTCTAAGAAACCTACATGTTGAATTACAGGGAAGCCCTATGTCAATAACCAAAACCCCTGTTGTTTTTCATAAGTCATCCAAAGGTACACACCAGAGACCCTATTTTATTCCTAGAAAATCCTTAGAATATGTACTAGATAGTCTTAAGGGCAAGGTCCTTGTTTTTACTAGTACTGGGCCAGTTGTGGGTGATTTAAATGAGAGTAAAATCAAGAAACATGGTAGACAAAAAACACAGAGAGTTCCAGACATTGATTTAAAAAACAAAATATCTTGTCGACTCATATCTAGAATGCTGAGGAATCGACATCACGATCATGAAAAACCTATCCCTATTATTGATGTTGATGATTGGATTTCAATCGATGATACCAACATCGATGCACCCCAATTCAATTTCGTCTTGAATCTTCCTCCTTTCTTAAATAAACAACAAGTTGTTTTAGGCATTCAACATGATCTCAAAAGAATCATGGAACAAGGTAAGTTACCCACAATATATCAAACTCAACCTTTACCAAATCACGAACCGGTGTATTGTGAGAATAGTTTTGTTTGGATTGAAAAGTACTACCTAGATATTCCTTACCTACAAGTGCAGTTGAATCGAGTGGTCACTCAGAACTCATTCCTTGAAAGAGAAAATGACTAGCTCAGGGATTGCATTCAGTTGACTTCACACAGATCCAACAAGCGTATTAAGAGATCGGGAAATGTGGTTATCAAGAATTCCACCAATTTCAATAATATTATAAACTCAGATTTATCTGATGCTTCTCTTTCGAATTTCTGAATTGGTAAATAGATCATTTGTATTTCACGATTTTATTTTGTTTGGATAAAAAATAAATTCATTTTGATTTTGTTTTTATTTTAGACCAACTATAGAATCGAAGATTCTCTAGCTTGTCTTTTGAATTATTTATTTAGATTATATCCTAATTTAGATTTTGTTTTCCTTGTCTTAGGTGAACAAAATATTGATGTGCTATGATTAGTGGAATGAGACACGGGTTGAACATTTAGTGGACTAGTAATTTTCGTTTAAAAAAAAAAATGTTTAATAATGTAACTATTTTGGATTGAAAGACTTCAACATAATTATATTTTTGTTATTTTACTTTAGTAAAAGATTATTTTAAAAGATTTGCCTCTATCTTGCATGATATGAGGAATAGATCAAGAACTTGTTTAAATAGCGTTGCTTGCCCAGTGATAGGGGAAATTTCTCCTGGACCATTATGATGAGCTTGTTTTTTTGAAACTATATGGGAACATAGTTTACTCTTTGGATTTAGTCCTGTGTAGATTGTACAATGCTTTCATTGTTCTCTCATGTAATTTCTAGATGTAAAATTTTATCTGTATCGAAGTAGCTTTAGTCTGTTCTACATATAATCTTTTATGTAGTGTTTTCTTTATTGTGGTTCATTATATTTTGGTGTTGTTGATATCTGTGACTGTTCACCTATCCAAGCATTTTGAGTTTACATATAATTTTAGGTAGCTGGTAATACCATCACTGAGAATTGAAATTTCTTTCATTTTCAGTTATTGGAAATTCTAAAAACACGTGATATAAATCATTTGTTTCTGTCATCTCAAACTTGTTACGGAATATAAAAGACTTCTTTGAGTTTTTTTCAGGAAGTATTATGCTTTCTTTTGTCATAGGTTTACACTTGACACAGGTTAAGAGGAGGTTATACAAATAGAGAGAGATGAATCTAGCTTAGTACTACTAATCAACAAGAGGTTAGTTAGCGTATTATTGATTTAATTTGTTGATTTATGAATGAATAGTGATTGCATCATTTAAACGTTAAATTCTCTGTCCATTTTCGTTATATCATTTACAATCTTATTCACTTATTTCTTATTAGTTTGGTAGTTAGAGTACTATAATAGTTTTGTTTATTTTTAATCTTGTATGGATCCATTATTTTAAAACAATTATTTTCACAAGGCTTTACTTAAACCTTGTAAATTGTAGATACCTTTTGTATATAGTACCATTGTTAGTTAAGGTAGTTGTAATTAATGTGTTGATTGATATAATTGTACATATATTTATTTCACTTCTTTTAGTTAATTTAGAACTCTAGTTGTCTAACGGAGCCATAAAACCCGTCAGGGTAGATCATACCAAACGAATTGGGCTAAATAGACAATCCCAGTCCGAATCTTCCATTCCCGTTGACGGTGTGTCATAAACGCCCATCAAAAAATGGATCTAGAAAGAGGGCCTGAAAGTCATTGATGCAACGAGGAGTCCATAGTACACCGCCAAACAATCATTCTCCTATCGTAACGCATAGTCGCTCAGAACCTAACATTATACTTGACCCAACTACTACCTCTGAAATTACTCCTAACATTCCCATCGATCTAGTGACACGAGTTCCTCAAGGGATTGATGTACAGGAAATTGTTCGCCAGTCGATTTTGAGAACTCAATGTGCTTTGTCCCGAATCAGACAGCTTGGTAGACAACTAAATCAACCCCTTGATTTCACCAAAAGAAAAAACTCTTGACACTAGTCTACCTGATAACCCATTAAGTGGTAATATCACCGATCCTTCTGAAGCACTAATGCTTGGTGCTGGAGGATCTAGTATCCCACCATCCCCACCTAGTTCTTCTCCACCCTCTTCAAGAGAGGAATCCTCAGATGAAGGTAGTTCTTTGTCTGAATGATATCAACCTTCAACTCCACCAAATCCCATGGATAACCAAAATAATCTCGCCAGACCTTGGCTTGATCAAGATGTCGTGGAAGTACCTAGACCCCAACACCCATTTCCCAAACATCTGGAAAATTGGCTACCCAAATTTGACCCAGATTTGAAGCAATCAGTTGAGGATCATATCAAGAAATTTATGTTAGCTGTTAGGCTCTGAAGTGTCAAGCACAAGGATTTCATATGCAGGTTATTCCCCTACACTTTTGAGGGGAATGCCTCAACCTGATATTTTTCACAACAACCTCAAACCATTGTCTCTTGGGACAAGTTTGAAACTTGCTTTCTAGAAAAATTTGGAGATGATAAATCTCTAGAAGTCATGGTAATGGAACTCTCTAGTATGAAAATGAACCCTAAAGAAAAAGTTAAGGATTTCAACCAGATATTCCTAACATTAAAAAACAAAATCCATGTAGATTCGATGCCTGCAAAAACTTTCACTGCTGCATACTATACTAAGGCCCTGCATAACAATATAACGATATGGGTTAAAAGTTCCGAAAATAACACATTATTAGAAGCCTTTGAGGAGGAATTCCTTATTGAGAAGGACATTCAAAGCTTAAAAGATAGTTTAAATAGTGAAGCTAAAACAACTTCATCTTCTAAAATGAAAATAGAAATTCTCACTAGACCTCCTCAAACTAAAAATCAACAAGAGACATTAGACTTGGAAAGTTTGTAGAAAGCTTTCTAGAAATTATCCAATCAGGTCATAGACTTAAAACGATCCACTGAGGAGGCATCTACAAGTAAAGAAGGTTTTAGACCACCTTTTAGGAAACCTTTTCCTCCAAACCGTCCAAACCTGACCATAGAAGGTCTAAACTTTGAAGGACTATAGTACGCTTTGCAAACATTACTGGAAGCACATGATAACATTGTTTCTTCACCTCCTGAAAATCAAGACCATACGAGTGAAGAAGACACACCTGATGAGGAATCATCTCCTCCCATTTTCGAGCATTTTTCGGACATCATCTTTCAAGCAAATTTTGAAACTGTCGATCCTTATAATACTCAAAGTAAAGCACAAAACAAACTTTCACCTGAAATAAGTAGCAATGTGGTTTCAAAACAACCAAAGCAAATTGAAACTAGACAAAACCCTGTCGCCCCATTTTTAGAATATTATTTGGTTGAAGATATTAAAAAACTAAGGGAAAATATATCAGTTTTTTAATTACTTAAATTCCCCCCCATCCTATAGAAAATGATTCAAAGTATAGCTAAAAATAATAAAAAGAACAACTCTGTAAATAAAAAATCAGCAGAAAGTGACCCAAATAAAGCTAAAGATGTCCCTGGTAAAAAATCATCTAAAAATTAGGATAAAAGGGACATATCAGAGAAAACTGTAGGAAACCTAGATAAAACTAGTTTAGGTACAACCATAAAAAATGAGCATAATTCTGTTGTCTCTTCATGAAAAAATGTGCCTCCTTTTTTGCTAACTTTCAAAATTTTCAACAGAAATGTACATAACTATATGGTCGATTCTAGCGCCTCATCAAATGTAATGCCTCTATTTGTGTGTCAGAAAATTAACGCTAAAGTAAAACCTTTTGATTTAAAGATAATTTATTTAAATCGAACTAATGTCAAGGTCATTGGTGAACTTAAAAATGTGTTGATAAGGTTGTCATTCAGCCCAAAGGTCCACCAAGTAATTGATATTATTGTTGTTGACATTCTGGAAGTTTATGGTTTATTTTTTAGTAGAGATTGGTTAGAGGAGTTACATGGATATTTTTCTACAGATTGGTCTCATCTGTGGCTTCCAGAAAATGGACAGCCTAACAAGATCAGAATAAACAGAGAACATTACCTCAAGTACACTATTACAGATTTAAACAATCCCAATGAGCCTTTTACTACTGCTGTAAATTCGATTGAGACACAGGGAATGAATACATTTTTAGGAAATTTCAAGACTAAAATATCCTCTATCACCGACCCATAACAAAAATCTAAAATATTAGCCTATACTCAGATGGAAACTCTGGGAAGTACACCAAACATTGCCGATGACAAAGAAATCTGGTCCTTATAATTTGATGGATCTAAATCCCAGGAAGGGCAGGTGTTGGTTGTGTACTAATCGATACCAAAGGTAATAAAACATTTATTTCTTTTCGATTGGAATTTGAATGTACTTACAATACAACAAAATATGAATCCCTTATGTAGGGACTAAAGAAGGCGTTGGACTTCGACGTGCAAAACTTGGTAGTATTTGGTGACTCTTAAATCGTAGTCAAATAAGTAATAAAAATGATACATTATTTGTATTTGTCACCACATTTGAAAAACTACCAAATTGAGGTATGGATTTTAATACACAAATTTATCGTTTTTAATATAAATTCCATTCCTAGGTCGAGTAATTCAGAAGTTGATTTTTTTTTTACTGGGGGAATCGACAACTCGCGGTTCTCGTACTCGCGTGACACGGGGTCGATCCCCAGGTGGCTACCACTATAACCCCAGGTGCAACCACCCAGCCCGCAAGAATGGCGCACGAGTAAGTCCGGGTGAGAATAGAACATGAGACTTCATTTTACAAATTTCCTTCCATTTACATGGGACTTGCCAATCCATCTACACCCGTGCGGGCAATTCAGAAGTTGATTTATTAGCTAATGTTGCCTCTAAATTATTACCTGCTGAAGGTATTTCTCCTAACACATTCTCGGTTGAATTGTTATTTAGGCCATTGATCCATGACAACATCACAAATTGGCAAGTCTTTGATGACGATCAACAGATCATCATTTTTCTTCATATGGAAGACAACTTCCAAGATGCAGTAATCGATGAAAGCATCCACAATGAAAACCTCTAAGATTTCATGGTAATATCTGACCCTCATTCTGCGAAAGTATCATCCGAGATGGTAAACTCTATCCCCAAATTTGTTGTTAGATTAGAGAAATTTTATGATTTACACAACAATTTTAGAGGGGTAGTCAATTGCAAAATGAATAGTTCCTCATTACTGTACGAAACTGTAAATTTAGGAATGGAAGATAGTCCTCAAAATATCAATCTAGGAATAGGGTGTTTTGAACAAGAAAAATATGCATTCATACAATTATTCAAACAATTCAAAGATGTGTTTGCTTGGACATATGATGATCTAAAAACTTTTGATCCAAACATAATACAACATGTAATTCCCATGAAGCCCCAAACCCAACCTTTTCAACAAAAAACAAGAAAAATGCATCCTAAATTAGAACCCACTGTAAAAAAGGAACTAAATAAATTACTCACTGCCAAGATCATTTTTCCAGTCCAACATACTCAATGGGTATCCAACTTAGTCCCAATAAGGAAGACAAATGGATAAATTTGACTTTGTGTTGACTTTCGCAATTTAAACTGAGCCTTTGATAAATACTATTACCCCGTTCCCCCAATGGAACAAATTTTGCAACAAGTATCTGGTTCTGAGAGTTTATATTTATTAGATGGTTTCTCAGGGTATAACCGGGTCCTTATGTCTCCATCAGATCAGTTGAAAACCACTTTTCGTACCCCATGGGGAACCTACGCCTATAGGAAAATACCTTTAGGATTAATCGATGTCGGTGCCACCTTCCAGAGGGAAATGTACATTTTTTTTCATGGTCTTATTGATCAGTCAGTTTTTGTCTACCTCGATGATGTCACTGTCTTTTCAAAGAACAAAAAATATCACATGTCTCATCTTAGGGCTATGTTAGAACGATGTCGCAAGTTTAGTATTTCACTCAATCCTAAAAAATCATCCTTTGCAGTAGAACAAGGGAAATTTCTTGGGTTTATAGTCTCTAAATATGGAATGATAATTGATCTCGAAAGAACCCAATCCATTTCCAACCTTCCCCCACCTTCTTCCAAAAAGGCAATGCAATCCTTTTTGGGTAAAATTAATTTTGTCAGACGATTTGTTCCAAATTTCTCTAAGATAGTTAGACCTCTACACAATCTGATAAAAAAGGATGTTCTATACAAATGGGGATCACAAGAGAATAAAACTTTTAATTCCATTAGAAAATCTATAACCAAAGCACCCTCCTTGATGAGCCCATATTTCTCTCAGGATTTCACATTGTATACTTTTGCATCTAATAGATCTTATGTTGTTGCGCTCACACATAAAAATGATGAAAACAACGAGATACCTATTTCATTTATGAGCTCTTCCTTTAAAGGAGAAAAATTAAATTACCCCGTGGTAGATCAGCAGGCATACGCTGCCTTCAAAGAAGTTAAACATTTCAGGTCTTACCTTTTGAAATCCAGGATAAAATTCATTGTTCCTTACCCTGTTGTAAGAAATATGTTAGTGCAGAAAGAGCTAGGGGAAAAAAGGGTGAATTGGATGACATCCCTTCAGGAGTATGATCTCAAAATAGTGCCTGCACAAATTGTTAGAGGTCAAGGCCTTTGTAAATTGGTAGTTGATTCAGTTGAAAAATAAGAAAATCAAATATATACATCAGTTGCAAATCTGCATAATGAAACACAAATCTGTTATACACAAACTGTGCCTAATTCATGGTACGATAATATCAGATTTTATTTGCTACACGAAAATTATCCTCGCAACCTTGACCCAAAAAACAAAAGAGTGTTGAGGCTCATATATGCATCTTTTCAATTAATTAATGATATACTATTTCAAAATAATTTTGACGGTGTTTTTCTGCATTGCCTAGAAAAAGAGGAATCCGAAAGGGTGTTAGATGAACTTCATTTCGACGATGTTGGGGGTCATTTTGGTGGAGATACAATTGCCCACAAAGTACTTAGGGCTGGCTACTATTGGCCCACCTTGTTTAAGGATGCTCACACATTGGCCCGCAAATGTATAATCTGTCAAAAGGCTGCAGGACGGGTAAAAAAGGTTGCTTTCCCTTTACAACCTGTCATGGTAGACATACCTTTTCAACATTGGAGCCTAGATAGTATATGACCAATTAATCCTCCTTCCTCATAGAAACACAAGTACATTCTTACGGAAACAAATTATTTTACGAGGTGGTCTGAGGCCTTACCATTAAAGGTAGTCAACACGAATCAAGTAGTTTTGTTTCTAAACTCTCATATTATCACTCGTTTCAGAATACCTGGATGTTTAGTGTTTGACAATGCTTCTTATTTTTCTTCCTTGGATATGAATGTCTTTTATTTAGAAAAATATATTAAACTAAAATAATATGCCAGCTATTACCCATAAGGAAAAGGTTTGGCCAAGTCAACAAATAAAAATCTGAAGAAGATAATAAAGAGAACAATGTCAAAAAACCACAAAAATTGGCACAATGCACTGTACAAGGCACTTTGGGATGATAGAGTCACTCCAAAAGATTCCATCGGTAATTCTCCTTTCTTCCTCGTTTAGGGAAGAGAATCCATCTTCCCCCCACATGTATTACTCCCTTCTCTGCAATTTTTGTAGAAATTTCAAGAAAAGGAATGTCCCCCTTTAGAGAATAAGAGAAACACTTTATTAAAATTGGAAGAAGTAAGGACACAAGCAAAACAAAAATTGGATCAACATAAAAAAATTGTAAAGAGATGGTTTGATACAAATTCATCCTCAGAAATAAATTTTGATGTAGGGGATTTGATCTTCAAATGGGACAAAGCGCACGAGAATAAAGGAGAACATACCGAGTTTCAAAACCTGTGGCTGGGGCCTTTTGTCATTTCTGAAAAATTGGGTCCTAGTTCCTTTTGTTTGCACAACTTAGAGGGACAACCAAAAACTTTTCCAGTGAATGGCTAGTCTCTCAAGAAATACTTCACCTGTGAAAAATCAGATTTACCCCCCTTGTAAATATATATATATATATATATATATATATATTGTGTTTTCTTAATGATTATTTCTAAATCACCTTTCATTGTTGAAGGGAATTGGATCTTTCAATAGCGGCAGTTGAGAATAGTTCAATGCATTTGCACATTAAGTTCTAAAATTAGATCAGTTATGGTAAGTCTTTGCAAATCATTGTTCCCAGTTTTTGTTGAAGTCTCAGGGAAATACAATTATCTTTAAAACTTCTTACATCTTCCCAGTTCTAATGAGATCAACTCAAAGCACTTCCCCATTCCTGAGATGATTTCTTGACTGAAATCCAAATGTCCAAATCATGATGAAAGTTATCAGTTCTCAAAGAATGAAAAAAAAATTCTAAAGATCAATCCATCATTGCCTTGCTATGAATTCTTCAGTATCACCCCGCTCTCTTGTTATCGTGAAGTTTTTGAAAATTTTAAAAACAATTTCAGAGAGTTGGAAGCACTATACTCTATGGGAATTGTGTGTAAACCCACTAGGATACTGAACGGGTCTGATGACAATGGATAAATGCACACATGATACTAAGACAACTTCTTCGGGGTATTGAACAGGCCTACTAGTAGCGAAACAATGTTGGGGTCAAAGATCCTCAGGTATGTTTTTTAAATTGATCGGGTGTCAAGATATTTTTATCATAGATGGACGACTTTTGGATGGGATTGAAGTACCGGAGAGGGTTAAATGACATCCCTACCGAGGATATAAACACCTGCTGGCAGTAGTGGCCCTGTCAACAGTATTGAAGTTACTTGTATAAATATCGTTACCCCTTTGATCGAAATGAAATGTTGGATTACAATTTTTGGACAGAACTTTATTCAATGGTATGACTGTGTTATTTTTCCGAGTTAATGCCAAAATGCTTGAATTGTCTTTTAAGTGTTTCTAGTAACTATCTAAATTATCTTTTCCTTGGTATAAAGTTTTGATGATGCAGAGATAACTGCTTCGCCCAACGTGTCGCATTGTTGGAAGCCAGATATTCATGTCGATTTTATCAATGTAAAACATCGTCTTAATGGGACAAAATTTTCTATAGCTGCCTCTTTATGTTTACGAAGACTTATATGATGTTTTTGTTTTGAAAAATTCATTTGATTAGCTGTTTGTTTGATTTCATTTCTTTTTAATATCTCATTTTTTTTCTTGTTCAATTTCATGATTGTTTAAGCATGAAATTGAAACAAGCTCTGGTTTGGACACATCATACAGTTTATAAAGTTTCTCTTTATGAAATTGGATGAAAACCTAAGGGAACCTAATGATATTAAGAACCTTAAGGGATTTTTAACTTATTGTGTTATGGGTTGCTTTCTTACCATTAGCATATGATTCGTTCACCTTAGAGGTATGCCTTAGGCATTTTGTTCTTTTAATATTTTTTTGATTATCACCTACCACATTTTTGATCTCTTATGAAACTAAACTTTGATACAACGTTGGAGTATGAATGTTATCCCATTTTTGTCATATCGAAGTCTCATCGGCATTGTATAGGACTGTTATCAATGATCTGAAACATTTACTCCTTCGTCCTTCTGCCTTAAGTTCACATTCATTGCTTTAGGTGGTAGTTCTTCGTTTTTGGGCTAGGTGGTCATTAGAGGGGGTAGTTCTCAATCATGCGCGTCTTCTGGTTTAGCATCCACTCAACATAATTAGTGGTGGCTATGGTGGCTTTCTCTCGAAGCCTTAGGTATCAGGTCTCCTTCTAAAATGTAGAGCTTATCCTTTATTTTGTGTGGTTTCAAACACACTCCCCCCTTCGCTACTCCTGCTAGTTTTTCATGATCAAACCGATTGTGCCTATGGTGAGGATGGAGCCAAATGGCTCATAGGCCCTCCTATCACATGACGATGCTGTGGAGGATCTCATGGATTTTGGTTGGGTTGGGTTCATAAAACTATCTGAGGCTTTTAACCTCAAGGTTTCTCAAATTTTTTCCCAAACCTTCGATGGTGCTAAGGCCAAGATAGGAGATCTAGAGTTGGAAGTGACTGAGGATTCAATTGTAAAAGCCACGGGATTTCCCCAAGAGGGATCTTGGTGGTTCAAAAAAATCAAATTAGAAGGATTCACTTGGCCCCTACTAATGGCTTCCAAGAGGTCGCGCTATAATGTCAAAGGTACACCAATTCTTTTGTTTAAACCTCGATGGCATAGTTTATTGTTGATACCTAAGCAGTTTGTCACCTGCGAGGGTAGATATGGACTAGTATTCTTGTTTCATGTCCGTTTGTTGATGGTGTTTTTAGGTTTTGGTTTAAATATGCCATTCTACTTGCTTAAGAACCTGCAAAAAATGGCTAAATTTTACCAAAGGCAAAACCTAAATGCACAGTCTAGCTTATTCCATCACGGCCTGATTCGAATTTTGGTCATTTCACAATTGTCAAAAGTTGGGGATAATTGGTAAGACTTCATGGATAGGAATGGGTTCACTCCACCTGAAACCACAATAGACTTACCTCTGTGTTTTGATGAGCCCACCGGCCCTTGTCTATGAACTCCTTCTCTGAGAAACCTACATGTGGAATTACAAGGAAGCCCTGTGTTAATAACCAAAACCCTTGTTGTTTTTCGTA
The DNA here is from genome assembly GCA_010110895.2 of Picea sitchensis. Taxonomy (NCBI): domain Eukaryota; kingdom Viridiplantae; phylum Streptophyta; class Pinopsida; order Pinales; family Pinaceae; genus Picea; species Picea sitchensis. The sequence goes on along the minus strand of SNQJ01S0005865.1, from coordinate 173,664 downwards.
AGTCATCCAAAGGTACACACCAGAGACCCGATTTTATTCCTAAAAAATCCTTAGAAGATGTATTAGATAGTCTAAAGGGTAAGGTCCTTGTTGTTCCTAGTATTGGGCTAATTGTGGGTGATTTAAATGAGAGTAAAATCAAGAAACAAGGTAGACGAAAAAAACAGAGAGTTCCAGACATTGATCTTAAAAACAAAAGATCTGGTTGACTCATATCCAGAATGCTAAGGAATCGACATCATGATCGTAAAAAAGATATCCATGTTATTGATGTCGACGATCAGATTTTTATCGATGATACCAGCATCGACGTACCCCAATTTGATTTTTTATCGAATCTGCCTCACACTATAGATCAGACTCGGCCTTTACCAAATTATGAACCAGTGTATTGTGAGAATTGTTTTGACTGGATCGAAAGGTACTACCGAGATATTCCTTACCTACAAGCATAGTTGAATCAAGTGGTCACTCAGAACTCAGTCCTTGAAAGAGAAAATGATGAGCTTAGGGATTTCATTCGATCGACTTCACACAAAGCCAACAAAACATAGTTACCAGCTTAACGATAACTATGACCTCAAAACGAGAACTCTAGCCCTTAAACCCCATATTTTTGCGTAAAAAACATGAAAATCAACCCCCAAATCAAAAAGTGGTGCTACTGGTAGCACCAGTTTTTTAAATGGGGTCAAAAGTATAACATTTTTCAAACATGGCCTTCGAAACTAAGACAGTAGCACAGAAAAACCTTAAAATCAACACCTAAATCAAAATGTGATGCTACGTAAAACAAAATGTTTTTTCCTAAACATGAAAATCATAGCTATTTATGAACTAATTGAAATTTTGATATTGACAACAAAACCCTATGTAAATAAACAACCCAAAATTGGACCCCAAATGGTCACTTGAAAAATTATTTACAATTTTATTTTTTATTTTTTTAATTTACATTCAAAAATAAATAAATAGAAAGAACAAAATCTTCGCAAATAATTTTTTTTTAAATGACCAAAAAAACACATTTTAAAAATTATGTTCTAAATTCAATTAAAAAAAAATATATTTAAAACTAGGTGAAAAAGAAAAATAATTAAAAAGAAAAAAAAAATTAAAATAACAAAATTCAACAATTTTTTTTTTCTAAATTAAAAAATATTCAAAAATCTTAAACTAAAACTTTAAAATTAAAATAAAAGCTAAAAAAGTCAAAAATATATATTTTAAAAACAATATTTAAATGAAAACAATTTTTTAATAAAATCAGTAACAAAGGATAAAAAGAAAATTTAAAAACCATTTTTAAGATAAACTTCAAAGCATATTTCAGAAAAAAGAAAACCAAAATTTAAAAAGAAAATTAAAACCAATATAACAATACAAAAACTATCAATTTTAATTGAAACTAAAGTAAAAAAAACAAAAAAACTCAAATATAAACAAATTTAATAACATTTAAAAAAAAAAAAATACAATTTTGCAATTGACATAACATAAAATTTTAATTAAAATTAAAGAAAAAGAAAATTACAAACCTACATATTATTGGGGTGTCATGGGGGGTGATGCCACACATCACTCCATCCCCCATGGGCTAAGCCTTGGTCCCACAGGGCGAAGTCTTAGTTCGTGGGGGTTAAGCACTGGTCCCACAGGACCAAGGTTTATCCCCGGGGGGCTGGGGCACCTCAGCCCTCGGGGGATATATCTTGGTCCCATGGGGCCAAGGCTTAGCTCCTGGGGGCTGGGGTGATGCACGACATCACCCCAGCCCCCACATGCTAAGCCTTGGCCCCGTGGGATGAGTGCTTGCCCCCTGGGGGATAGGGTGATTCCCGACATCACCCCCCACGACACCCACGGTGCCCAACTGCATGGGTTGGTTGGGCACCATGGGTGTCGTAGGGGTTGATGTCGACCATCACCCTATCCCCCACAGGCTAAGCCTTGGCCCCATGGGACCAGAGCTTATCCCCTAGGAGTTTGGGTGATG
>SNQJ01S0005865.1:91715-171658 GCA_010110895.2 Picea sitchensis | reverse complement strand
TTTAATTGATCAAAAAAATGAATTATATTTTTTTTGTTAAATATTAAAAAATAGTGTTATTTAACTACAATTTTTTTCTATATATTGAAGTAAAGGTAAACAATGTGTTAAAAATGGTGTTTCCACTATATTTTAAAAGTATGGAACAATAAATTAATTGAGACACAATTATATGAAAAATCGTAACTTCAAAAAAGTAAATGATAACAAATATTTTTGAGATTGAAAGAAGCATGGAAAAATGACTAAAATCAATGTTGAATAAAAAATAAAAATAAAAAATTTTGAAAAATTCGAAAATAGATGAAAAATAAGCATTTAGAAAAATATTGTGTAAATATTATGGATCAGAAAATTTAAAATATAAAAATACAAACTAAAAAGGGAGGGGGGTGCTACTGGTAGCACCATTTTTAAAAACGAGGTAAAAAATGTGACCCTTGAAAAAACGAGAACTCGACAAAGTTCTCGTTAAGTTGGTAATATTGTTACAAGTGTATTAGGAGATTGAGAAATGTGGTTATTAAGAATTCCACCAATTTCAATACTATTATAAACTGAGATTTATCTAGTGCTTCTCTTTCGAATTTCTAAATTGGTAAATAGGTCCTTTGTATTTCACGATTTGATTATGTTTTGATAAAAAATAAATTCGTTTTGATTTTGTTTTTATTTTAGACCACCGATTTTGTAGCTTGTCTTTTGAATTATTTATTTTTATTATTTCCTAATTTAGATTTTGTTTTCCTTGTCTTAGGTGAACAATAGATTGATGTGCTATGATTAGTGGAATGAGTCATGGGTTGAACATTTGATGGAGTAGTGATTTTCGTTTAAAAAAAAATAATGTTTAATAATGTAACTGTTTTGGATTGAAAGACTTCAACAAAATTATCTTTTTGTTATTTTACTTTAGTAAAAGCTTATTTTAAAAGATCCGCCTCTATCTTGCATGATATGAGGAACAGATCATGAACTTTTTTAAATAGCGTTTCTTTCCCAGTGATAGGGGCAATTCCTCCTGAACCATTATGATGAACTTGTTTTTTTTGAAACTATATGGGAACACAGTTTACTCTTTGGCTTTCGTCCTGTGTAGACTGTGCAATGTTTTCATTGTTCTCTCATGTAATTTCTAGATGTGAAATTTTATCTGTATTGAACTAGCTTTAGTCTGTTCTGCATATAATCTTTTATGTCATGTTTTCTTGATTGCGATTCATTAAATTTTGGTGCTATTGATATCTGTGACTATTCACCTATCCAAGCATTTTGAGTTTACATCTAATGTTAGGTAGCTAGTAATACCATTACCGAGAATTGAAATTTCTTTCATTTTCAGTTATTGGAAATTCTAAAAGTCACATGATATAAAATCATTTGTCTTTCTGTCATCTCAGACTTGTTCCAGAATATAAAAGACTTCTTTGAGTTTTTTTCCAGGAAGTATTATGCTTTCTTTTGTCATAGGTTTACACTTGATACAGGTTAAGAGGATATTATACAAATACAGAGAGATGAATCTAGCTTAATACTAATCATCGAGAGGTTAGTTAGCATATTATTTATTTAATTTGTTGATTTATGAATGAATAGTGATTGCATCATTTAAACGTTAAATTCTTTGTCCATTTTCATTATATCATTTACAATCTTATTCACTTATTGCTTATTAGTTTGGTAGTTAGAGTACTAGAATAGTTTTGTTTATTTTTAATCTTGTATGGATCCATTATTTTAAAACAATTATTTTCACATGACTTTACTTAAACCTTGTAAATTGTAGATACCTTTTGTATATAATACCACTGTTAGTTAAGGAAGTTGTAATTAATGGGTCGATTGATAGAATTGTACATATATTTAGTTCACTTCCTTTAGTTAATTTAGAACTCTAGTTGGCTAACAAAGCCATAAAACCCGTCAGGGTAGATCATACCAAACAACTTGAGTTAAATAGACAACCTTGGTCCGGATCTTCCCTTCCTGTTGATGGTGTGTCATAAACGTCTGCCAATAGGGCTCTGGGAGTTTCAACACCCAAACACTTCAATTCCTCTGAATCCATGAATTCCAAATTCACGGATTAGATGGCCGATGCTTCTCCATAGATCAATGGCCTACGCTAACTCTGGGCTTTAGGCTTTGGGGTTTTTCTTACCTTGGGACCCACTTTCCCCAATCACCGAACGTTGAAATCCTTGGGATACAAGGCTCTCCTTCTTCTAACATTCGATGAATGTGATGGAATTTGAAACTCCTGGTTTTGGCAGTTCTTACCTCTTATATCCGCCAAACCTCTGGACAACCGAACGCTGAACTGACAGAGGGGTCTCGATCAAAGATCCTTGTGTCCTTGCAAATGGACGATCGAGATATGCCTTGGTCTTTGGGCCTTTGGGAGTTCTCGGACCTTTACAAGTTACATCCCAATTCCTATGGAATGCTAGGTCTCTAAATCATGCAATCTTTTGCCATGTGTACTTGATGCCGACAGTCACGATCCGTTACAGGCTTCGAAACTTTGGGGTTTTCTCTTCCTGTGAACACGATGACCTAAAACTACCGAAGTTCCACACTCAACTGTGATATCGGTTGACATGTGTTCCTAGTGCCAAGGACCTGGATGTGCTCCGGCCTTTGGAGCTTCAGGAAACTTTACACACTCCTACACCTATGCTCCAAAATTGTTGGGCAGTCGGACTTCCAGACTACCCCTAATGTGCTGACACGTATCCCTCTTCTATCTATGGCCCAAATTAACTTCGAGCTCTGAGACTTCAGGATATTTTCTTTCTCTGCAACACACACCTAGAAAATTATGAATTCGCGAAGTCCGAAGGAATTCAAGGGTTTAATACCCATGCTCCTTACATGGATCCAACGATTGTTGATCCTGCCACTCAGATCCGATGGCTGGTATATGTCCTCCTTCCCTGCGTCATCCTCCTTCTATATAGGACTAAATCCAATGACCGAGATTGAATCTTGTAGTCAATCGAGCGGTTGTTGTACCTCCTCCTCTGGCACAACTCCACTTCCCTTCAAATAATGAATTTTCTCGATCTTTCAATGGCCCCACATTTTGAATCTTCTTCTACAGGATGGATTGCTTGGTCTCTACCTGTGATGCCTCTCCTGAGCTTTGACACTTGAGATACTTCATCCTCTGGCGCACTTCTTACACTTTCCGTCTTAAGCTTGACTAACACTTAACAAAGTGTTGTCTTTGTGCACTCATTACACTAATCTCTGCATAAAATCAGACTATATCTCCTGATATTTCGAACATGTAGATGGTTCAGCCTTTGCACACCTTGTGTTGGTTATGTGCACACCTTTCACTTACGCTTGTAATTGATTTGAACTTCAAAGGGTCTCGACCCTTTTTTCTTCAAATGATTTATTGTGCACTCCTTGCACTATTCCTTCTTAGCTTGATGAACGATTCTGGTGTGCCCACCTGGTACGCTCCTCACAAAAATCCTGAATGAGTACTTGCACACTCCTTGTGTAGGCCTTTTAGAGTTTTCTAACAACTCTAAGGTGTACTCCTTGCACAACCATGAGATCCCATAAACACTTAGAAAACTGCAAACAAATAATTCTATCTATTTATGCAAAGAAAGCATACTTTCTCTAACAACATTCATAAACATACACAGTAAACATTCAAACACATTAAGAAAACTCATAAAACATACACACAGAAACTCGTATGCAAGGAATTTTTCTCTTGTATTAATACTGAGTGATTTTTGCACTGTGTACAGGATTGAACTGCAACAAAGTCTTGATTCTTTCTCTCCACACTACCAACAACTCTCAAGCCAACCTAGTAACAGGAAAATAAAGTTCTCTCATCATCTTCCAGATTCTACAGATTGGACAAGCCACTTAGTATGGAATATTGAATTGTTATTTAGAATCACCTTGAATATAATCAATAGTTATCTTGAAACTAACATGATATTTTCATAAATATCATGGTATTGGGATTTCGACAATTGGCAATGTTGAATTAAGGTATAAGCTTCTCCATAAATTCATCCACCACATAAATAAGTCACTATTAGCCAAGGGAAGTAAGCTATTTTACAAAGTATAAATTTGCAAAGAACACAAAGATAATTAGTTTTAAGTGTACATGCATAACTATGTGGAATACACATAAACTGTAATGATCCCAAGCCATTATGCAAGGATCATCACAGTTTTGGTGTATTCTTAAAACTTTTTCTGAGTGAGGTATTTCGTCAAACACTTTGTTGTCCTACTTGTTTACTGTGTTCACTTGCTGAATAGCCTCTTGATTTCAGCCTTAGGGTTTACTGATGTGTTTATATGTGTGTATGCAACAAATAATAGAAAGAGACAACCATGGAACATACCTCAACCATATGCAATATGATAGACAATTCAAAACATCTCAAATAGCTTTTATTCATAAGATAGAGAAACCTGCTACAATGAAGATGCCAATCTGGAATGCTCACAGATGGCCAAGAAGATAAACAATAGAGCTGCTACAAAATGCTCCAATAGAAGACTCCAACACGCCTCCAAAGGATGGATATACAATGAAGACTAAATATAATAGATCGAGGCCGTAAGAATGCTAAACCCCCAAGATGGAAGGTGCCACGCTCTGCTAGAATGTTGAAGCCCTCAATAATTCGGCCCTGCTGCCAAAAGTGTCCAGTAACCCCAAGAAATATGCCAACTGATAGATCGGGCAACTGTAAGGATAACCCAGGTGTCCATATCTACAAATCCACTCTCAAACCCTATAGATCTGAGCTCCTCCACTGAATGGTGCGCCCCACTGGATGACTGAAACCCTAGATAATTCGGCCTTGATGAAGGAGGCCTCCAAATGCTCTGAAACTCCCCATAAATATAGATCAGGACACTGGAAGTCACTAGGTGAAGTCTCAGGGTTAGATCTGAAGTGTAACCCCTCCAAACTGACTAGATCTAAATCTCAAAAATGCCCTCCTTCTCTTCAATTCGTCCGACTGCTCTAAGAAATAATCCAAGCCACAAAACTCTCTCAGAAAGCACTAGGAATGATGGTGAAGACCCTGCAAGAAGAACCCAGGTGATAGAATCTCCAAAATCCCTTCCAATCACCTACAATGTATCTCTCTCCAATAATGGTGCGCCCCCCTTGCTGAAAACCCCCAACTGGTGTGCCCTCTCTCTATCTGCACAAGTCCTGATGTGGAATCCTCCTGCAACTGAGTAGATATGGAACTAGAATGGTGTGGGAGCGTATTGCATCTTGGAGACCAATCTTGGGACAAGCTAGGTGGAATATTTCACCATCGAATCGTCCTCTAGGGTTTGTTAAGTTAAAACCCTCAAAACCCCCAATATTGGGCTCACTAGTTAAAAGCCAAAAATCCAAAGATAAAACATACATGAATCAATGAGAAGAGGCCCTTTCCTTTCCTTTATAATTTTGGCTCACCTTGTCCCTCCAAAGTGACTTTCATTTTATTAATATTCAATTAATTAATTAAATCACTTTAATTAATTAATTAACCTTTTTACCTCTAAAAATCTCCTTATCTCTCCTTGTGGCTTCCCTAGCCACTGAAAGTCACTTCTAGCCATCCGATCCTGTAGTGTTTCTCCTCCCAATTCCAATGAGCTATTACACTGAGAGGTTCCTCCAAGCAATGTGCCCAAAATGACCTCTTCAGTGAATTTCATTAACTTATAGCTCAAAATAGTCAAAATCATGGAAATCGTCGGAATGCAACGAAACCAAAGCCAACCTGTATGGAATAGCTCATAATGATGGAATATGATGATAAATGCAAGCTGGACCCCACAATGCCTCTCAAATAACCCTGTACTCATGATAGCATCCATCTGGCTACTCTGGTCATCATAAATCGATGCACTGTGATGATGTCCCAAAGTGAGGACATTACAGTCCTCCCTACTAGAAAATTGCTTGTCCTCAAGCAATACCTAAATCCCTCCAAGTAAAATACCAGGATCCCATGTCCACCTATGGGGTGCACAGTAGAACCCATCCAAAGACGAACAATAGTACACTCCACCCCCTGGATCCCATATCAGAAAGTGAACTGCAATACTCCGCGAAGCATAGTCCTGAAAGATATATACCCTGTGAACCTCCTGCACATGACACATGGCCTCATCTCAGAATGATTCCATCCTCCAAATATCTACCAAGATCCACACGGTCTCCATCAACTGCAGATGCTGATGCCAGAATGAGGTGCTGCAAGACCTCCGTGAGACACCCACAAACAGTGCGATCCTCTCAATACTGAAGCTCAATGGAAAGTTAGAATAACTTTCCTCTGCAATGGTCTAATCTTCCTCGTCGGTCAATGAACTGCTCAATCCTGCAATCCCTAGGTCCCATGCTAACCTCTGTCGAGGATCCTCATGCTGACACTGCACTACCCTGACCATGACTGTCTGCCCCTTGCATACATATTGGATCCTCCTCTCCTAGATCCTTAAGCTGAAATACCTATGACCACCAGACCTGCTACCCAAAAACTGTATCTGTAAAGGAAGATCTGTAGAAGAAGTACCTATCCAAACATCTCCATGCCCTATCAGGATGATCAAGTGGAAGAAAAGGTCTCACCCCATATTACAAGTACCTGTAGACGCACTCCAAACCAACCCACGATGGAGTGTGTGGCTCTCTGGTGCAACCTGGGTCAACATGAACATCGTGCTAACAAAACAGACTCCTGGGTCCCATGGAAAACTTGGAAGTTTATCACTTCCAATCTCCTCTAACTTCTCCTATGTGAGACTGATCACTGTCGGAAACCCTATGTGCTCATCTGCTACCACCTGGCCCATGATTCTCTCTCACACACACCAAGTCTCAACTAACTACCTATGACGATCCCTCTCTCTCTAGCTGGACGTCGTAAAGGTACTCATGTCAGGTGGCCTTGGCCTAGGCACTCTCCATGCTCTCAGCCACTGTCTATCTCTCCTCATGTGACTGTTGATCTGGTGAAGGTGCTCAATAATAACTATGGGCTACTGCAAAATAGTGAAATATGCATACTCCCCTAAGTGTGTCTCCTCCATGCAAGGCACTATACCCCTCTGAATGTCACCATACATCTAGACATGACTCTGTGAACTATCCCCCATCACTGTATGCTTCGACATACTCATGTCGTCTTTTGCAGACTCATGTTGCATCATAGATCCGGGGTGTGATGCTGGATCCACCTCTACATGGAGTTCAACTGCTCTCCGAACACAAATGGAAGTGTCCTCCATCAACTAGTGCTCCTCTGCTAGATCACCAACATCCTCTATCAATGTAACTGACCGATACATCTGAGTGTCCACTAAGATAGATGAAGTGGATCTTTGACGAATCTCCTCAAGAGACTCATCTGATATAGACTCCGATTCTTGAAGGGTTGTTTGTGTGCCTCTCAAGAATCCTCGAGTGCTCTCCAACTCCTGAGTGAGTCGGTCTACCTGTAACTCCTGCCCCCTCAAGGCCCTATGATACAAATCGCCAATCCCCAATAGGTATTCCCTGTCTATCAACAACTGATGGTAGTCAGTCCCCATCATAGACACTCTCTTCTTGAGAGTGTGAAAATCATCCATCTGAGCTACCTTGTGCCAGTGATGCTCTCCAACAGTAATCTTCCATCACTGCATGCGTGTCATCAATATGTCTAGTGGCTACCATGATCATAGCCTCACTAACTCTTAACTGTGCTGCTAAGTGGTGTGACTCATGATCATGGTCATGCTGAGGTGTCATCTCAGACCCCTCACTGCTAGTGTTTGTCCTTCTAGTGTCAACTCTGGACCCCCAAAAACACCCTCAACATAAGATAACGTATTGAACTGCCCACTATCTACCATGTTGTTGGGTACTTCTGTATGCCACTGCATCTCATCACTAGATGCTATCTCCCCCTGAATCACACTGTATCCTGTATGAGCATCTGTATCCTCCTATGCACTCAACCTGCTACTATCATCTGCGCCTGGATCCCATAGATATGTATCCAAACACGTGCTATGGTGGAATTATATGCTTGGATTAACTAAATTCATAATCAAACCCAATAGAAGATTCACTTAACTAAAGAACCAATGATGAGATAAGATTCTAATTGGATATCAAACTAATAGACTATACTTTGATATGGAAATTAGGAAGAATACATTTATAAGAGAAGTATGTTTTTTCGTTAATTAAATTACATGTGAAAATAGAATAGAGTCAGGATGCAGTAAGATGTCTGTTGAACATGGATAGTCTTAGTCAATATATAAAAAGATTCAACATGATTTTAATCAAGTGAAGGTCCAGTGGGACTAGTATATCACATGATTTGCTATCGAGGAAGACACTTAGTAGTTATGCCATGATTGATATAATTTTAGATAAACTAAATCATTATTGAGATGTTTAACTTAATCTTTTGATATAAAGAAAGGAATACAAAACTCTCAAATTTATAATTCTTTATATAATTTAGTTTCTATAGTATATGATAGTTAATTGAAATTTTATCACCAAGTTGGAATTGTAGTGAGTGTCATAAAATACCTGGTTAATAAAATTATGAATCTTACAAAGAAAAACATGGGAAATACAATTATACTGGAGGTTCTTCCACTTATTGCTAACATAGTAGTAGCTTTGTGATAACTTTATGATAGTGAGATCAAAGTAGTGACTAAGTAATAATTCTTCAAGAGTTAACCCTAGGGAGATGTAAATTCCTTGCATTATGATTACCTTGCATTTTGACCATAACTTTAGGATGAAGTTTCTTGAAGAGTGGGTGTATGCAATGCCCCATATCTTGGCCTCACAAAGTTAGAACATTGTTGTTTACTCATCTTATCAATTCAATGCTTATCATTTGTTTGGGCTCAGTTAGATTGAGATAGATATTGATATGTGTACATGTAGACCTATTTATGTGTTGCGTGATATTAATTTTATTGTCATATTCTCATGAAGATAATAGATTTTTATTTGTTTAAACATGCAAATTAAAATGTGAAATTTTGGTATGTGGAAACCATTTCAAAGTTATGTTGTGAATGTATAATAAATGCGATGCATGATGCAAATAAGTATAAATTTCCTAATTGAATGTCAATACAAATATGGACGATCATATGAAAATTGTGATGTATATGAATGGATATGAGTATGGAAAGTTAACCTGCAAGTCAAGAAGCTATGAAATAACCAAATGATTGTAGTGCTAAAGTAACTTGGATGTCATAGACATAAAGAAGATAGTGTATGCTATAAGTTGTACTTATGATTTAATTTATGATTCCAAATATTGCTATGATCTGTGGTAAGTGTGGTTTTGACAGAACATGCAACTTTCCTAGAGTGGTTGTTTGATGATGTGACTCTAAAAAAAATAGTTTCATAGTATGGCTTGATGTAGGGTGTTGAAACAAGTTTTATGAGGATGGGTGGAGGTATTACACACCATTTATCCTCTGAAACCTAGAGTCGTGAGAGGACTATGTGAAGTCACGCTCCCCTAGACATGTGATAGTGACTGCTAGTTGCCTACTGGGGAATCTTGGTCAGGATGTATGACACTTCCACTTACGGGTTCTATCTGGAGTTAGGTAAATATAGTCGATGCTCCAACTTAGTCCAAAAAAGGAAAGGATAGGATGGAATATGGAAGTAGGTTAGGAAGGAAGTATGGTTCGATGATAGTTGATAATATTGATTGGGGATTATATGTGCCACTATTGTTTACTCACTTGGTTCCTACCCTGTTTAAAAAACTGTTTTGATTCCCTTTTGATATTTTAAGTGTGATAATGAGTTACTGATGAATTTGTAATTTTGTTCATTAAGATTATTAAATGATTCATTCACTTGATTTGTTTTCATGCATGCCTTGGTGTGATCATATAGTAATATTCACTAGAGGCAGTGGTTAATTTTTGTTAGTACGTGCATGAGATATGTGTCTGCAAGCTATGTACACATACCCTACACATGTACAGTAGTACAATTAATTAATGTATTAATTATTAAATTAGATTATTAAGTATTTAATTGAATGGTTTAATGACTATGTAAATTATATTGCATACAAAAATATTTGAAAGCATTAAATACCTTCTTTGAATTCATTGATGGTTGATATGATGAATTAAATGAGCATGGTGTTTTTTCATGTACATTTTTGGAGAAAATTGCTAAATTGCATTTATTAACTAGCATGAGAAGAAATAATTTTCATTTTATTTATTGTTGTTTTATGCAAGTCATTTATAATTTAGTTTTATTTGAAACTTTTCCAAAAAATGTAGATAAGGGAGGTTGATGGCTAATAATGAGGGTGGTTGAGGAGACTTGGGGAAGGGGAAATGGAAACTTGATAAAAAAGGAGAAGAGGTTGAGAGGTTGGAAATTCTTGGAAGATATAATTCTTGTGATAGTCTTCTTAGAGAATGTGTACTTTATTGTTCTTCGAGTCACGGGCACGAAGGGCCAAGAAACTGAAAGGTTTCTTGGAACTAGGAAGTCGACTAGGCTCCTATTTGGTTGTGAGGATTCTGTCGTTTCTCTCTGGGAAAGTGGAAAGAAGGAATGCTTGGAGGCATCTTCTTACTATTAGTAGGACTACATTGTAAATGGTCATCTTCAACATACTAAGGAGGAGGTATTTCACTTTGTATATTTTGTTATGTTTATATTTAATGATTTTAATAGTAAAGTTAACTTCTTATTTATGTCATCCTCTTATTTAGATTTGTATATTTGGATTCAAATTTGGAATATTTAGCCTTGGAAAAAGTTGTAAAAGAGTTATGAATATGTTGTAGGTTATTTCATGTATGAAAGAATAAAATTTTGTTTACACTTGATGCATGTCTTTAAGTTAGCAAATATTATTTCATAGCATCCCAAGTAGAGATGTTACATACAAGAACAATTTTTTTCTTTGGGAAGGATATGAGTCGTAATGTCCACCATTTGATTTATAAAGTCTTGGACAATTCCATCGATGAGGCTCAATCTTGGTGTGCCACATTAATGGATGTCTTCTCTTCTTTGATGGACCTATTATCATCACAAATGATAATCGAGGGTTTCCCATAGATTTGTATCCCGTTACACACAACACATTTTTCTTAGAGATTGTTTTGATGGTGTTTCATGTTGGAGGCAAGTCTGGTGGATAAAGTGGTGTCTATAATGTCCATGGAGGATTGAATGGTGGTAGTGTTTCAATAGTGAATCCTTTATCTAGGAAATTGGAAGTGGTAGTCCGGTGTAATGCAAATAAATTGGATAAAGGCAAGTCTGACAGAGAAAGTAGTGGCTATAATATCTATGGAGGATTGCATGGTGGTAGTGTTTTGATAAAAAATACTTTATCTGGGAAATTGGAAGTGGTAGTTCAGTGTGATGGAAATAAATTGGATCAAACTCTTGTGCATAAAAAACCAATGGTTGAATTCACCTCCCATCAAATATTAGGTGATTCCTAACCCCATCAAGAAGCGTGTGTAATTTTTTGTCCAAATAAGGAAGTCTTAGCTGGAGATATTGCATTTGAATCCACAGGACAAGGCACCTATTCATGATATTATTTTTTCCAAAAGGGAAAGAAATGGAGTCATTATTGATATAACACTTTAGCGATGATCTGATGCTATACAAACTATATCCAAACAAGTGATGAATGTTCTCATATGGATGATATGAAACCTACATTGACCAATAGAAATGAATACCCTTGGGAGGATATTCAACACATGATAAAAAAATTTCATACGACCTGGAAATGAGGAAAAAATAGATGCATGGTAGGAATCTAGGCTCAAATATATTTCCAGACTTAAAAACATTAAGTAGGAAATATTAAATGCGGGTTTTCAAGTAGTGGATGATAGTTTTATGACTACAATCTTAATAGCTGGATTGCCTTCTTCTTATACACATTTTTTAGAGACTTTACAAGTCACTGGTAAGTTAGACAAGCTTACATTTGATGAACTAAGTGAACTATTGTCTCAACACAATAAAACTTTTGGAAATAAAAAACAAGTTGGCGAAGATGTTTTTCTCTCAGAAGCAAGCACAAGTAAGCCTTCCAGTGACAGTCATAGCAGCAGAGGAAGAGGAAATTTTGTTCAAAGTTGTGGACAAGGCCAACATAGAGATACCAATTTTCAAGGCAGAGACAATAGTCAAGGCAGAGGAAATAGTCAAGGCAGAGGCAACAGTCGCGTAAGAGGGTATTTTCAAGGAAGAGGAAACAATCAAGGCAGAGGATATTTTCAAGGAAGAGAAAATAGTCAAGGCAGAGGTTCTTTTCAAGGCAACAATCAAGGAAGAGGACAGACTCTGTCCAGAAATCAAAGCAGGGGCAAAGGACAGAATTTTGGAGGACAGAATTTCGGCAGAGGGAGAGACTTCAGTCAAATTGTTTGCAGAAGGTGTAACAAAGTCGATCATTATGCAGAAGATTGTCGCACTTCCATTGACAAAATCGCCAAGTTTCAACAAAACACAACACAATTTGCTAATGATCGACAGGATGATGATTCAGAATATGTGTTTACCTCATCTTCAACATTACATATTTCAAATGACTTTCAAAGTGATTATGAAGATTCTTGGATTTTAGATTCAGGGGCATCTCAACACATGTCTTTCAGACGTGACTTCTTTTGGGATTTTAAAGAATGTCATCTTAATTCTGTTTTTCTTGCAGATAATACTCAACATACTCCTTATGGAAAAGGAGTTGTTAAAGTTTATTTACCTGATATTAGAGAACGACTAATTTCAAATGTATGGTATGTACCCACTTTTAAAAAGAATTTGTTGTCTTTAGTCACAATTCGACAAGCGGGACATCAGGTAATTATGGAAGATGGCTTGATGAAGATAAATTCAGTCAAACAAAATATGAAAACAGTAATGACAGGATATGAAGACGGAAAATTGTTAAGGATGAAAGGAACAGTTATTCCAAGACATTCATACTTTGCAGGATCAGTCAGTACAGGTATCTCTCCTATCAGGTTGTGGCATGTGCAATATGGAAATCTCAACTTTGAAAGTCTGTCTCAATTGAAAAAACAAGGGATGGTTAAGGGACTTCCCACTTTCAAAAATGATATTTCAAGATGTGAAGAATGCATTTATGGAAAACAGAGTCGAGAAAGTTTTTCAACAAGTTCATGGCGTGCACATCGGCGGTTGCAACTAGTTCACAGTGATGTTTGTGGACCCCTTGAAACTTCTTTCGGTGGTTGCAAATATTTTTTACTCTTTGTTGATGATTTCAGTAGAATAATTTGAGTTTACTTCTTGAAACAAAAGTCAGAAGTATTCGAAAAATTTAAGATTTTTCGACAACTTGTTGAAAATGAAGTTAAAGAAAAGATCGGTACACTCAGAACCGATAATGGCGGAGAATTCACTTCTAATGAATTCAACACTTATTGCTCAGACAATGGGATCAGAAGACAACTTACTAATTTCTACACTCCTCAGCAAAATGGAGTCGCATAATGAATGAATCGCACTTTGTTAGGAATGGCAATATCTATGTTGAGTTTTAAAAGGTTAAGTTCAAAATATTGGGCAGAAGCTATCCATACAACTATATACTTAAGAAACAAATCTCCAACTACTTCTTTGGATGGAATCACACCTTATGAAGAATGGTTTGGTTTCAAACTGCAAGTTAAACATCTTAGAGTTTTTGGATCAGTATGTTATGCCTTAGTTCCGAAAGAAAAACGAACTAAGCTTGACTCAAGAAGTTTGAAATGCACAATGATTGGGTATTCTGATGAGAAGAAAGGGTATAGACTTTTGTTCAATGGCAAATTTATTGTGAGCAGGGATGTCATTTTTGATGAAACTGAAAGTAAAAGTGCTAACGAAATAGAAAGTCTTCTTCAAAAGGTTAGAAACTAAAGAAAATCAAAGAAAAGGAAAAGTTCAAAGTTTGCCAAATTCATTTAATTGGTATGAACTTGATTTCCTTCATCTGAATGTTTCATCAGTCACAGTTACCGACAACATCACGAGTTCTTCCAGTAGTTCATCAGACTCTCCTATCAGCGACAGTTCATCTGACAATTATTCTCCACCTCCAGAATCTTCAATTGATCAACGAACATCGGTTTACATTAATCCAATTTACAATAATGGTAATTCAGTTCCCCAAACCAGTGAACATCAACTACCAAATTGGGTAGTTCAACTTTTGAAAGATGTAAGGCATGATAAAATAAAACGAGAACAAGGGGATCACACAACAATGAAGGAATTTTGTAGTAGCAAATGATTTTCTTGAACCTTGCACGTACAAAGAAGCAGTAAAACATAAATAATGGAAAGCAGGATATGGTTGAGGAATATCAAGCAGTTATTGATAATAACACTTGGAAACTTGTTGATTGTCCCTATAGGTGTTAAACCCATGGGATGCAAATGGGATTTTATAATAGTAAATACAACCAACATGGCGAAACTGACAAGTATAAAGCACGACTTGTAGCAAAAGGTTTTGTGTAGCAAGAAGCATTGATTATGAGGAAAATTTCGCTCCTACCGCTAAATGGAATATTATCCGATTAACACTTGCATTGGCCGCTCGGAAAGGTTGGAAAATTCATCAAATGGATGTAAAAATTGATTTTCTCAACAGAGACTTACAATAAGATGTATATATGCAATATACCGATTTTGAAGTGCAGGGCAGGAACATAAAGTCCGCAAATTAATTAAGGCTTTATATGGGTAAAAGCAAGCTCCTCGAGCTTGGTATACCAAAATGGATGAATACCTTAGGAAGGTTGGCTTGGTTTCATCATGATGAATCCGATGATACGTTGTATATCCGTCAACGGGGTTCTTATCTGGTGATTCTTATTATGTTTGTAGATGATTTTCTCATTACGGGAAACAATGATGATCAAATTGAGCAATTGAAAAAGTAGTTACATGTAGGTTTTAAGATGACAGAGTTGGGACTTCTTCACTACTATCTTGGTGTTGAAGTATTCCAGTGTCCCCATCATATTTTCATTTCTCGGCGTAAGTATGCAGCTGAAATTCTTCAGTGGTTTGGCATGCAAGATTGTAAGCCCTCTCTTACCCATATGGAACAAAACTTGAAACTTTATAAATTTGAAGGAGGGGAATTGGTAAATAGTAATAGTTACAGGAAGTTGATTGGTGGCTTGATTTATTTGACAAACACTTGACTAGATCTATCTTATGTAGTCATTATTCTTTCTCTCTTTATGCAACAACCGCAGGCGACCAGCGGAATGAATTCAAAAGAGTTCTTCGATATATCAAAGGAACAAAAAGATTTTGGTCTTCTTTACAAAGACTAAAAATTTTGTACTTCAGTGGTTTTAGATAGTGATTTTGCAAGGAGTATTGATGATCGCACATCAACACCAGTTATTTAATGAACATGGGTTCGGCAGTAGTGTCTTGGAGTTGTAAAAAACAAGCTACAATGGCCACTTATTTAGCAGAAGCATAATACATCTCAACATGGGAAGCAACATGTGAAATTGTTTGGTTACGCAGATTTTTGTAGGACTTGGGCATTTCTCAAGCGAAGCTACATCATTATTCGCCAGTGAGGTCAGCCATTAACCTTGCCAAGAATCCAATTTTTCATTCAAAGACAAAGCGCGTGGACACCAAGTATCATCATATCGGATCGCTTATTGCAAAGGATGTCATCAAACCAAATTATTGTCCTTCAGAAGATCGGTTCGACATTTTCCGCAGAAACCTCTTGGTAGAATAAAATTTACTAAATTCAGCGATGAACTTGGTATCTGTTGTAATGTATTTTTGGATCATAGGGGGGATTGTTAGATAATTCAAAATACAATTATCATAGTTTATAAAGTTAGAATAAAAGATTATTAATTTAGAATATTAAATTAATAATCTATTAATTTAGAATATTAAATTAATAATCTAGAATATTTGATAAATAAATGTAGACTTTTAGAGATACATTATTGTTGTAAAAGATATGACTCTAGAGAGGTGTCGTATCTTAGGCTCTAAATTAGGAGATTTGTTTTAAGATGGTTAAGATAGCATTTATTGTAAATGGACACTTGTTTATTTAATAAGTGATCCATATCTTGAGTTTGTTAGGACATTGAGCTTATATATAGCTCATTGCAAGAGTATTGAGTTGTTGTGATGTAAACTCTTGCAATGTTTCTCATGTAATTTCTTTTCCTATTAATAAAATTGTGTGTCTGAGGACACTTCGGCCATTAAACAATCACTCGCCCAAAGATCTTAAAAGAATGTGCACCAACATGATCATTAAGTGAAGTTCATAATTGAGCCCCATCTTATAGTAGAAAGTTTCATAACTCGACCTCTGATTCAAATCGAGGGAGTTCATTCAAAATCCTCCGATGCACATCGGAGGAGTTCCCATCAAATCCTCCGATGCACAGTAGAGGAGTTGCCATTAACTCCTCTGAAACCTAAAAAAATGTCTTTTGTAAATTGGACACAACGTTTGACTTGGGTGTCCATTTTGTGCATTATTTATACCGTTGGAAAGGTATTTCCGTGATATATGACTTTCTAGTTATAGTATATAAGAAATTCATAAAATATTGTCTTCGTTTTTAAAGATTAAGATCTGGTACGTTGTTGTCATCCCTGGAGAACATAGCACCTCAATCATGAGCAAATAAATCAAGAATCAAATGCAAGGAAGTTTACATGATATTTAAATTAATCAATGCTTCAGTTGCTTTAATTCAGATGATTAGTATTAATAGTTTATGTACAATTATTCTCATCTATTGTATGTTAAATGGTGTCAAGTTCCAATGTCAAGGGGAGATCAGAATCATCATACTCATGATGCAATATACATCCAAATATGACATAACAGTTGTAACAATAGCGACCAAAGTGATAGAGGAGAAAAAAGAGAAATATAACACAAATAGATGAAGAAGGGATCTAATCCACATGACGATTGAGTGTCAAATTTGGATAACAAATATGGTCCCATGTCCAAACTTTCCTTCATGGTGTTCTAATTGTAAATTTTCTCTTTGTCTCTCATCATTACAGAGGGAATAAATACAAAATGTTGGGAAATGAAATGTTATTAGGGTATACGAAAGGTCAAGAGTCATGTTGAACCCCTATAAATACCATAATTTTACAAAAGAAAGGGTTTTTGGCTCCTCAAACATTGGAAACTTCTTACCTATTTTGGGAATACAATGTCAACTAAAATTAGAGAGATTTCCTTAGAGTTTTGATGTACTATTTCTGAAACTATTAATATCGAGAAGCCCTCAGAGCCATCTTTTGATAGAGAGAATAACTTGCACGTGTTATTGTTTTGTTGCAAACTATTTCAAGAGAAACGTATCGTGTTAACATGGGCTATAAGGACATGTTTGTTCATAGACTATTCTAATACAAGCTATGTTATTCTTACAATTTTGTTACTCTTTCTTATATTACATGTCTTGAGGAATGAGTTGTGAATTTCTGCAGAAAATGACTAAGACTTTTCTGGTTTTATACTTGTATGCATGTGTTTCTAATTGTGTTCCTTAATGATAGCTATCTGATTCGGGTTTAGGCATAGTTTACTTTCATTACAAATCATTATGTTTCTATAGTTCGCTCCTAGCTAGGATATGATAGATTAGAAATATATTAGACCTTAATTTACATAGTTTTCATATACATCTTCCATTTGCATAACCATGAATCATTCATCCTAATCGGTGGATCAGGCCGCAACCGGTAAAACCAAACCAATAATGGTTGTCGGGCCCAGGGATGATTTTAAGGATGGAAATTTATATCAAAATGTATAAATCTGGGCTAATCTTACTAGTCCTTAATATGCAAAATGTAAAATGTTTGGCTATACTTTTGTAAAAATATTCAAATTTCTAAAGATTTTATATAGTTTCTATAACGTTTTTGGCGATTTTAAAGATAAATTACTTTATTCTATGGAATTTGGGTGAATTGTTTTTAGAAAAAATGAAAATTGACAAATCTTTTTTTGGGAAAGACCATGGAAAATTATCCCATTTGCGAAATTTAACCCCTAAAATATCTATGATTGGGCCGGAATCTAGATGGTTTCCCTATTCTAAACAATGAAAAGTCAAATCAAAACTTCTTACCGGAAGTAACCCCTTATTGTTATCGAAAAAATTTAAATCCATCAACACATTCTTTATTAAAAAACTTAACACATATATTACCAACCAATTAAAAATATATATATATTCTCCTTATGTATTATAAACACACCCCATTCACTTCTAATACTTCCAAGAATATGTTAATTTAAATATATCATCCTAAATGTACTTAATTTTTTTTATAATATACTGTTATATCAATTAAAGTTTTTTTAGAAACAACTAGTTGTTATGAATTTGGTAAAATTAGTGAGTAGATAATATTCTAAAGGCCATTACTCGTAAGAAAGTGGTAAATATTCCCCTACCTTTCTTCTCTAACCATGTGTACTTCTATCACTTATCCAACACTTGTTAGATTCTCCTTGAAATCCCCTTCTTTCACATGTCAAACACTTTTTAGATTTCCCTAGAAATCTCCTTGACTCCAACCAATATAAAATAGTAATAAACTTATATATTATTGGATTCAATTTTTCCATTTTGACTATGATATTGATTAGGTTGGATCACCAATGGCGAATGACACGAAGTTATGTCTATCGAAAATTGGAATATATTGTTAAGTTGTTTTACAATGGGTATCTATTTAGATTTCCAAATTCCTTTTATTTGAAATGCATGATTATATTTAAATTAAATTAATATTTATTAAGAATATTGAATTTTAAAGTATTATTCTAGTTGCATACATTCACATTATGCAATAATGCATTCTATATAATATTAATTACATCGTTTGTGAGATAAATTGGGGTTCATTCATGTAAATTTAAAGCCAATGAAAATTGTGTGATATAAGGGATTTTTTTTTTTTTTTTTTTGTTTTTTTTTTGAAAATTCTTTTTTCAGTTATCAAATTAAAAAGAGTAGATATATTATTTTTGTAGGACCTTTCTCAACCTTTTATCTTTATTATTTTTGTAGGACCTTTCTCAACCTTTTATCTTGGAAATGAACTCTTCTTAAAGCACACGAAAGCATTATTCCTTGGATTTAGAGGTAGATGGGTAGACGCCCCCTAAGAGAGAACCCCCCCAATGGGTGTGTCTCCAAACCTCTTAGCCTTACTAAGTCATAATTTATTGGAATATATAGTTTGCATATTATTGGATATAATTTTGGGTTATAGTGATAACTAGTTGGTTTGATCATGGGCCTAGCTTAGATCACTCTAATGAGTTACCTTTTATCACACAAACTCACACTTATTGAGATAAAGTTCAAAAGATAAAGTGTAATCTAGTGTAACTCAAAGGGAATGCCATTGTCACCTCACCAACCTTATTTCACTTTCGGCTAGCTCTTCCTTTGGCTCAAGGGGGGATTCCCTAGACTACGATTATTAGGAAAACACTTGCCAAAAATATACTAAAAATACTAGAACACCTCATATTTACTAATACCCCAAATATTCCATAAGGTTCTCCATATAATACCAAAATGCTTTGGTGCAAGGTCATTAAATAGGACAATGAAAACTATCCCTTTTTCCTCGGAACAAACCTTTCCTAGGAAATTGTTAATTCATTGAATTGGTTTGTTGCATTGTTCTTCAAACATACCACTCAAGAGTTACCCCAGAAGGATGGGTAACTTTACCGATTTTCCATGGTTAAAGAAAAAACATTTAGAGCTAGAGTAGAATTTTACTGTCAAATCACGATTTAATATCATTGTTAATGAGATATGTTAAATTTTTGTTTGGAGATATGAGATATGTATACAAAATTCACAATTTTTTTTAGTTTATATGAACACATACGTCTTCAGTTATCTTATAATAGAAGCTTACTAACACATTTATTGAAAGATGGAATTGGAGGAGTCTTTAGGAAAAATAAAGGCACCATCCTTATAATATCTATGGGTTATAAGGGAATTGATACAAAAAACTCAATTGAACTACAAGTACTATAAAATGGTTTATAATTTGGCAATTACTTGTGGATTTAGTAGCCTGGTGATGGAAGGAGACTCTCAAATCCTCATCAAATCCATCACTAGAGAAACTTATGGTGCCCCATTAGAAAAATTCATTATAATAATTTCTTCACAACATGTATGGAAGCAATAAAAACACACATCTCCTTTGTATGAGTTATTTGACCATATCATGTCAAATGAAAATTCAATAAGCTAGTAGACAAGCTTGCAAATTAAGGCATTCTTTGGAGAAACAAAGACTTGGATATTGACTAGAAGAATAGACAAGAGACAAATATTTTCAAATACACCCTCAAGATTATTCATACGATATTACACCCCAAGATAGGATGGCAGGGAGGAGTGATGCTAGCACATTCATTGTGGAAAGTGGTGAGGGCATGTCAATTATTCATGCATGGGTGTGGGATATTGGGAGGGATGGATATTATCACACCTTTGAGGATAGGTCTCAATATGAACCCACACGGGAAAATCATGAGAATGGTATTTGATAGGGAAAGGAAGGAATTACAGATAAATAGGTATCTCACTTAAGTTTGTGGGCCTATTCTCCTTCTAACTGTCACCATGAATCCCAATGGTTTTTTTGACTAACTAATAGTGAATTGTTTCTTTAGTTGGTAGGAAAGGGACAAGCCAATGGTGTAGGATTTGTTGAAAGTATGGAATATTGAATTACTCTCCTAATTTATGAGGATTATGACTTGAAGAACTAGGAGAGGGAGGTAGAGGAAGAAACTTTTCCTAAACCCCAAGGGAAGAATTAGATTCCCCAAGCATCAAGTTCATCAGGATTTGAAAGCCAACTTAGAAGGCAAGAGGATCCACTATAGTGGGTACAATTCATAAGCCTTCAACATTGCAAAGGGATTTTCGGGTAGGCATAAGCTCATTATCATCCAAAATATGAATAATCTAGAGGACAAGGTCAAGGCCAAAAGGGTAGCCACCAATAGAGAATTTTTTTACAAGGAATTAGAGGGAATTGTGTTGGAAGTTGGGTTCTCATGGAGCCAAACTACCCACTACTCTCTCATAGTAGATTGATGTTGGAATACCAAGGAATTGATTGCATGTCACATGGAAATTTACTTAGAGAGAGACAATCCTATTATAAACACCATTCTAGATGCCTTTTCACCAACTCAATGATAAGTACTACCCACCCTCACCAAGAGGTCATTCAAGGTTCTAAAATTGGGACATAAGACAAAAAGGAACCAGGTGCCAAGGAAAATAGAAATATTGCAAATGAAAACTAGAGACCAAGGTAGGAGCCAAAAGAAAGTACCCCATCTTCCTTATCGAAGAGGATGATAAAAAAATGATCTTCTAGTTCATATCTCTCTTTGAGATCCTTGTTTATATGCTTTCTACTTTCTAATCTATTATCTTAAGTTATGGAGGGTAGGTGCAAACCCATATATATTACCATCTAGATGCTATAAGTCAATTCTTAGCAAATTCTCAAACTATTTAGTTAATTTTTATAGGGACACACACATAGTATCCTATTTTTTTATTATGGTTATGCTCAACCTTTCAAGTTTGGATGACTACTATTTGAGAAATTGACCATTGTTTACCTTGTTAGAAAAAACATAGTACTTCCACATAGGACAAACACCTTAATAAATTTCTCACACAATTAAAACAAAGATCAATACACTAGTGTATTTTGTGATTAAAATGGCCCCAGCCAATTTGGCCACTTGAGGCAATATATTAATGCAGAAGAAAAATATTTTACATAAGAGTTTCTTAAAATCGATCTTCTATAAATGAGCCTCCATACCCTTTAAATAGAGATCATGGAACAATCAGTTTTTAAGCCACATATTAGTATAGTTGTTAGTATCGAGGAGAATATGAGACCTCCTATCACTTTATGTATAGAATATATCATGACTGTTCGATTACATAATCATAAATGCACACTAAAGAAACACATTTTTACCTAAAGACACATTAGACCAAGTTGATCTTAACTAATTGATAAGTGTTTAAATATCCTAACATCCCCCCTTAAGAACAATTTGGGATAGGATTGAAGTATTTACAAAAGTGACATAATAGGAGAAGGAAGGAGGCATTAGATCCTATCCCCCCTTAATGACAACTTCTTTAACTCCTAACATGAATCAAAATTTGGAAAACTTCACTTCTATAAGAGACTTTATAAAACAATTTGCAACTTGATCATATGTAGGGAAAAATAAAACTTTGAGAATGAGATCATGAATGATATTTATAATGAAATGCATATGTAGCTCAATGTGTTTTATGCACTAAAGTTGAACTAGATGTTGGGACAAAATTGATCATACTAGGGTCCTTCTCAGGTTACCAACAAAAGGTGCCAAGGTAGTCTAGAGCGCTGGCATTTTCATCTTCCTTCAAGGGAAGAAGTATCACATGAAGGGAAACCAAGACAAAGAAAATAAAGAAGGGTAAGAAGAATACTTAGACAAATCCATACAGTCTTATGATCTCTGTAGTCTTGCATGAGAAAGATTGAACTCATAACTGTGTAAACATTCCTAACTCAGATTAAAGAAAACAAAGTTGCGTTGCAACCATAAATAACCATATCCTATGAATCGGATTTGACATACAGATAATATGAAACAACATTAAGACAACCTGAAGTTAAATAGACACATGAATTTCAAAATTTGAATCTCTCCTTGTATCAACTTCATAAGGTGCTTCTCCATTACATAACATTCTGCTCAGATACAGACACAACTTGGGCATGCCAAAGCTTAACAAAGACTCTATTACTGAAGGATAAGGTTAACCCAAAACCCTTGCTCTGTTACCTATATAACTTGACATGAATCTTTATAGACTTGGTTTGGTTTCCAGAACCCAGACTCTAGAATCATAGCTAACATCTACCCAAAATGGACAATAACACAAACAACCCAAAAGAAACAAACAATAATTCAACCTACAATCCAACTAAACTCCAATCAGAATCCAACTCAAAATCAATCCTTTATAATCATATTCATCCCATATATATAAGATAACTGGGATTTCCAAATTTGAGACTTCGCATGCTTTCTTTTTCTTGTTATGTTGTCACATCTTCTCCATGTTGGTGTTGCGTTGTCCTTTCTTCCAACCGTTTTTGGTTTCTTTACTTGTTCTGTTGTCCCGCTCCTCTGTGACTTGGACAAATTTTGTTTAACCAAAATTGGAGCTGCATCATCCCTTGTGCAACTTATAAAAACAAAATGATGGGCCTAACAGGCTCCGACCACAATCCTTGACTCATCCTCGAGTCAAGTCCTTGGTTCTTCTGTAATATCTGGTTTGTCCTGTTGCTTTCCTTTGTCTTCTATTTCTTCTTTGCTCCCAGCTTCTTCTTGAGTGATTTCTTTTTCCATCTCTTCAAACGAAGGGCCCAACTTTAGGACCAATTCCAGGGCTCTCTTCTTTACCCCTTGGAAATTAATGACCTTGTCCTCCCACTTTCTGGTGAGGAGTGAAGCTTGAACCATAAACTATTGAGTCATGTCGGTAATGAATCTCTTAGGTTTGGACACGACCAGGGAGATCCATTCCAAGTTAGTTGTAGCATCTACATATAGGCTACCTGAAAAACTAGTTGAAACTCCGATATCTCTTTCTTAGCTATTGACTGTGCTTTAAATAGATAATTCAACTCATTGTCTTCTTGCTGGATTTGATCGAACTTTTCTTCTTGCTCCAATGGATCCATGGCGATGGAAACTTACTCATTAAGTGACTGAATCTTCATGCACTATTCCTCCATGTTCTAGTTGCATCGTGAAATGATCCCCATCCAATCACTAAATTCCCAAAAAATCTTTGTGCATTCTGTAGTTTTCTTGTGTAGGGTTTCCCTTTCATTATTTCCTTCGAGCATCGCTTTCCCCATTTTCTCTTAAATCTTCTGGGACTATTGTTTTTCTTCCTACTCACTCTTCCGCAACTAGGATTCAAGGCTCTCAATTCGAATGTCCAAAATAAACCATGTTTGATCCAGGTGTATATTAGTGGCCACCCACCTTTTCCAACTGGCTCAAAACAATTTTCTAGCAATTCTGACAATTTACTATTTTTAGCAGTTTTACTTTTTGGGGCCATTTTGAGGGCCTAAATGAAGGTTTTTCAGGATCAAGATTCCTAATGATGGTCGAATGCATGAATGAGCCCCAAAAATGAATATCCTCGATGATACCTTTCCAACGGCCTATCATATGCCTAAAACAAAGATCCTATGCAAAAGTTACGACCTCGGGAAGTTGATGTACTAACTTACCCAGACGGGGCCCACATGACTTTTGGTGCTTCATCTCCTAGGGTTAGATTTTTGGATGTCTAGGGATTTTTTCATTCCTGTTTATTGTAAAAAATCCTTCATAGATTCATTGTAATCATATTCTTGTGAATGAGCACAACCTTCACATCTCTTCTCAGAGATAAGCCGCCACCATTCCAACAAGCTTGTTTCCACTACATTTTACAGTTTCAGCTTATTTCCCTATTGAATAGAAAACCAGTTTTATTTTATCTCTATTATTTTTTGTTAATCACCTGCTAATAATATGTAGTCATTTTTTTCTTCTCATAAAATCCATATCAGTGGTATCAGAGCCATCTTCTCCTTGTCGTCTTAATGCATGTCCCCAACGAGGTCGGAGTACAAAGAATTGGGTCTGGAGCTTGTTTCTCTTGAGGACAAAATATCTCGCATGCCCAAGAAACCTCTCATTGCAGGAGAAAACAAATATGATGGGAAAAGAGATCCTTTAAAACTGTTGATTGAGGAATCCCTCACGCAACAAAGGAACGAGATGATGGATAGTTTCGCGCAAATCCTTCGGTGGCTACCAACAGGTGACGCATCTTCTTCGAGAGGAGGCACCGCCCCCTTCAAGGTACAAATAAACTTCTATATTCCTAT
Organism: Picea sitchensis; assembly: GCA_010110895.2. Taxonomy (NCBI): domain Eukaryota; kingdom Viridiplantae; phylum Streptophyta; class Pinopsida; order Pinales; family Pinaceae; genus Picea; species Picea sitchensis. The sequence goes on along the minus strand of SNQJ01S0005865.1, from coordinate 146,517 downwards.
ATTTGAAGGTTAGATAGACACAGATGCTGTAGAAAAGTGGTTGAATCTACTAGAAAGGTATTTTTCTGTCCATAACTTTTCGAATAGAGAAAAGATTACTTTTGCGTTCCTCAAAGTTGTTCCCCATGTCAAAGATTGGTGGGAAACTTTTTGTGAGAAAAAGGAAATAGAGGAACCCTCATTATTTACAGTCACAACCACTTGGTAATCCTTCAGGGATGCTATTAAGGAACAATAATACCCTGTCGGAACTTATGATGACTTGTATACCAAATGGACCACACCGCGGCAAGAAAGAGCCCAAGCAGTACCAGATTTTACAAATATCTTTTGTACCTTGCGCACCAAGCTGGGTATCAAATATTCAGAGTGACATCTAGTTATCAAGTATCATGACACTCTACATAGATACATCCAGACAAAAATGTAATTTCTGGACATCTTATCCTTGGGCACGACCTACCGATATGCTATCAAAATCAAGCAGAAGCTCAAACACAAGACGTGGCAATTTGGGCCTGGGAACCCCTCACAAAAAAATCCAGGAAAGGGTGGCCCAAACCCACAAAACAAAGGATAGAGAAAATATGGACAGTATCAGGACAACCAGTCAAATATGCAAGCAAAGAAGAACACCAAAAAGACAAAGAAGGATACCAGGAAGTGGTGTGACTTCCATAAGAGCCCTTGGCATAACACTGTTGATTTTGACTCAAAGAAGTCATTGGTGGTCAAAGTGAAAGCCTATGAATTAGAGGAGGGTTCTGAATATAAGCCAGAACCAGAAAGGGGAAGATAGATCATTGACAGAGAACCCAGTGCCACCATTGCTACCACTAAGCTCCAACTTGGTGAACTAGACAAACCAAAAGAAGGAGAACACCTCTTCCATTCAGAGATGTGGATAAAAGGCACCCCTCTGCACTTCATCATTGATAGCAGTAGCTAGAAGAACCTTATCTCAGCAGAGATCATCAAGCGACTGGCCTTGCTGGCAATGATGCACCCACAAACCTACACCGTTGGATGGCTCCGCTAAGGAAGCCATCTTTGGGTCAACCAATAGTGCCAACTATCATACGACATCAAGCCCTTCAAAGACTAGGTATGGTGTGATGTTTCTCCTCTCAAATTTTGTGATGTTATTTTGGGCCAACCTTATTTATGGAAATGTCATGTTGTATATGAGTCTAGGCCTCGTCTTTGAATAGGAAATTGTATAGGATACCTGAGGCAGTCCCACCTAGTGTTATTTCCTTGATCTCTGCTAAGAAATGTAGGAAGGTCATCTATCAGACGGGGAAGTTTGTCTTCTTCATTATTATCTCTCATAATAAGTGAAATATCACAACCACATCCAGAATCTCTGCGACCGATCTCTCCACACAGTAGAAGAAAGTAGATAAGCCCATGGAAGAATACTCAGATATCTTCTCCTCACCTATCAGGGTACCTCTGCACTACCAGGTCAATCACCCCAAAGATTTTACCCTCGATGCACCATTGCCCAATGGGCCATTCTATCGCCGCTCTCTGTTAGAGAATGAGGAGATCAAGCGATAGATCCAAGAACTACTCCACAAGGGGCACATCCATCCCATCTCATCACCTTGTGGGAGCCCAATCATGCTGGTATAGAAGAAAGATGGAATCTGGTGACTCTGCATCGATTATCGAGATCTAAATAAAATCACAGTTGGAAATCGGTACTCGATTCCCCAAATCAACGACCTCCTTAATAACCATCGGGTGCCCCATAAGTTTCAGGTGGGCGACAAAGTTTGGTTGCACTTGCATAAATAAAACCTTACAAGACCCCATTAGAAGATTTTCCCACTCCTTTATGGGTTGTACACCATCACCAAGGCCATGGGGGATAATGATTTTGAGCTCAACATTCCTCCTTTGCTTGGCCGCCACCCAGTGTTCAACGTGGATCTCCTTCGCCCTTATTTGCCACCATTATTGGACACCTCAGATGTAGCAGAACAGTTTACACCAACATAGCTCAACCCTGAACGAATACAATAGGAATCCAGTGATCAGATTGTGGACACATAGATCAAGGGAAGTCGACATCAAAGGATCTATCTTTATCGAGTCGTCAAAGCAGGGTATCTCTTGCACAAAGGCAAGTGGCCCACCTGGGGCCAAATTCAACAGAAATTTCCTCATCTGATGGAGGAACTCAACGCAATGGAGAAAATTGCTTCCTAAAGAGGGGGGATTGATCCAGGTGGATATCGGTGGCCACCCACATTTTCCAACTGGCTCAAAATAGTTTTCTGGCAATTTTGGCAATTTACTATTTTTAGCAGTTTTAACTTCCGGGGCCATTTTGAGGGCCTAAATGAAGGTTTTTCAGGATCGAGCTTCTCAATGATAGTTGAAGGCATGATTGAGCCCCAAAATTAATCTCCTCAACAATACCATTCCAACGGGCTATCATACACCTAAAACGAAGATCGTATGCAAAAGTTATGACCCTGGGAAGTTGATGTACTAACTTACCCAAATGGGGCCCACATGACTTTTGGCGCTTCATCTCCTAGGGTTAGATTTTTGGATGTATAGGGTTTTTGGAATTCCTGTTTATTGTAAAAATGAATTTAGAGCCTCATTGTAATCATCTTCTTGAGAATGAGTGCATCCATTACATCTCTTCTCAGAGATAAGCTGCCACCATTCCAACAAGCTTGTTTCCGTTGCATTTTACAGTTTCAGCTTATTTCCCTATTGAATAGAAAGCCAGTTTTCCTGTATCTCTGTTAGTTTGTGTTAAGTACCTGTTAATAATTTGTATTCAATTAATTCTACTCATAAAACCCGGATCAATTCTCCCTGTAGTATCTTGATCTACTGTACCGACTCTCTTGATGCACTAGATTCAAGTAGTTGTGGTGTTGTCTTTCGAATCAATGGCCAGGCTTCTGTAAGTTTTCCCTGGACCCTTTCTAGTTTCTGATCTACCTAGATCTTTGCATACTCCTCCTTTTTTCAGCATGCTTTCACGAGGAGTGTTTCCTCTTTATAAAACTTTGCGTCTCGTTTGGTCTCATTGATCCTCTGCTCCAATTGATCAGCTGAAGCTCTAATCATACCAATTAGATGCTTTGATGGCCATTGAGCGAGGTCACCAGAAGAAGTAGTGGAACCCCTAGATACTTGGACCTATAGTGTGATTCCACTAGCCATTGAATGTTCCGACAGTGTCTCAACCTCTTCCTCCCGTGTAGATGGACCTTGCGGCAGCTACACAAGTCTCATCCTTACCGTTGATGGAAGGAATGGGAGTATATTTGCTTTCTCCAAGCAGAGTTGAACGACCTTTACGCACTATTGTGGGTTCTAGAGTACTAGCTCCAATTGTTCTTGCAATGAGGTTGCACTTTGTCCTGATGTTTATTCAGGTTCCTTCTAAACCTATCACACTTCTTCTTGTTTCTGGACCATGTTGTTTGTGGTTCCACCTCTTTGGATGGAACTCTCAACATTGATCATTGAGAGAGGGTGTTGAGGGCTTGGGGCTTGCGGTATGGCCACAATTTGAGTCTCTGACGAAGGTGGAGTGTCCTAGATTGACACAAATGGAACAATGGACTGTCTTGGTACTTCTGGGTCAGACTAGTGAGTTACAGTATATGCTTAGGTAGTTCAGGGGGGTCCAACTATATAGGCTTTGGGTCAATGTTTTGGGGTTGGGTGGTTGTTTCTTGCGGTGGCAATTGGGGTTGTGGGAATAATGGAGGTTGTTCGATGATAATGGTGGTGGATGTAGTGGTATTCGACTCAGGGTCATCATGGATGTCAATGATGGTCTAGGCCACTCGAGTACGAGGTACGGTTGACGATATGAGTTGAGGGTTCAGGATATTCACTGGGGATAGCTCGGTCCTGGGTTTCTTGACCAAAGGGTCTGCTATGAAATTTTCATTAATGATGTCATTGAAATCCTCACCTGTCACCATAGCTTTCTCTGGAAGTTGCAGGAACATGGGTAGTGTCCGCTTCTTGCATTCCAACAGTTACGTCTCTTCTTCCTCCTCCTCAGAGCCCGTATGCATTGGAGAATCTTTCTTTTTCTCCTCTAGGCAGGAGCTCGATCCTACCCCTTCTTCTTCAATAGTTCTGTAGGTAGAAGGTAGTGCATCCCTGATTTGTGCGGGTTGCATTTCACTCCTGGATACGACATTGCTTCCTTGTCAAAGGCCTCCTCATCCAAGTAAAACGAGAGCATCTGTGAATGAAAATATTCACTTTTAACACATCTGGGCCAAACAAACATATGGTGGTGATTCAAACCAAATGCGATATTCCACGTGTTGAGTTTGAACATCTTCTGTGGTACGCGTAACCTATCAGTTGCGTCAAGCAGCCGGTTGTACCACTTTAGGAATGCTGCAATATTGAATGTTGTGTTTTCTGAGTCCAACCTTGAGTGCCAAGGCTCGAACATCTTTTCTAGTCGACCTTTATCTACTTTTGATAACTCTCTTTTTGAGTGCATCCAATTTATAATGGTGAGAACAACAAGAAGGTATCCATAGGTGAAGGTTCCTCCCTTCTCTTGTGATTCCTCGCATGCTACTAGGAGTTCCTTCAGCAGGTAGCTACACTAATTGAACATCGCTCCATTGGAAAAAAAATCCACCACTAAGAGGGCATCCACCATGCACTCGCCCTTGTAGTAGGACCTCATTACCTTGCTTGTAGTCATGTAGAAATCCATTATGATCGTCTCTGGTAAAATGGGATTAATTTTCATTGTGCACCCCCCTCTGTATGTATGAAATCTTTCATACAGACTGGGTTCTCCCTTCTTCTTCCCATGTTTACTAGGGCTTTAGAGCCCTTTTGAAATGTCTTTGCCCTCGATGGACATGCCCATGAGTTGATGGATATCCTCTACATGAATGGGATATTGTCTATCGAGCCATAGGCTCCTGTCATGTACCCGGATGATGAGGAACTTGGTACACCATGCAGCCTCACCAATGGTGCCGAAAACTAGAAAGTCTCAGAGGTTCATAATTGTGGAGTTAAAGAGGTTGAAAAACTCCACCTTTGATACAAAATACATCTATCCCATATTGTATGGAGCCACATTCCAGAACACATCAATTTTCATTTGTGGGAATATCACCTAGTCTGTGAGGTCGAGGTCGAGGAGTTTGACTTGCTTGACCTTCCCTTTGAGGTCACCCACGACCTTAACCCAGGGATCACACGGCTTGTATGGAACTTTTTCCTTGCTGTAGCTCTCGACATTGCTGCTCTGGATTGGTAAGAAACTTAGACCAACTCTACTGGGCTTTGGGGTCACAACAGAGAGAATTTATAGGCTCTATGCCAGTTTTCGAAATACCAATTACAAAATGGAAAAAAATAAGTCTTAGGATGATTTCACATAGCCTTATACTTAGGAAAGCTAGTGGGATTTGTCATTACTCCTAGGCCACTCATGATTAACCCTATAGGCACAACCTGGAGTTGATGTTTCCGAAGAGATTGTTTAATGGGGTAAATCAATTGGGATATTTTGGCATTTACTAACCAAGTTGGACAGGGATGTGGCCGAATTCAGACCTTACCATTTGAACGGTTGAGAATCCAGGTGTGAATATCAATGGCATCTTCACATATCATGACTTTATGGTCTAACAGAGTTCAGATGGGTTACTGTAGAGATCATAAAGGCTATCACTGGACCCGTGCATGTGGCACATGGACTAGGATTGGGTTCAGATTCTCTCTCCCTCCGACCACAATGGGTTCCCCATCATATTTAATGACTGTCTTTAATGGATTCATGGCTTTGTTGATCCTGTATTGTTGAGTAAGCAGTTCTGCACCAAAGTAATACTTAGACGGAAAAAATGAAAGACATGTCACGACGCAACAATGCACACTCCGACTTTATTTACCGAATTTAAATAAATTGTGGAAATTCAAATCTAACTACTATGCATGATCCTTTAGACTGGAGCAACAATACTTTAGCTTAGTCATGAGAAATATAGGGTGTCATGCGAGCAACATTCACCCATCCTGTTGGATCTCCGCAACTATAAATGGTCCCAACCAATGCATGGAAAACTTGCCTGGATGTTTATGATATCGACTGTCATAAAGTAGGACCTTATATCCTTGTGCATTTTTTTTTCTTTAATGTGCCTATTGTGCCAATCCTTCTTCCTGTATTTCTCAACTGATTGATGGAAGTTTTCTAAAAAACCGGTCTCATCAAGTTCTTGCAACTCCATAACCCTCTACGCAACTGATTCATCCTCTGATATGTGTGTAATCTGTGTGATGTATAGACTAGGGGTAATGAACTCTGTAGGTACCACAACCTCTTTCCCATAGACTAGTTGAAATGGAGTATACTTGTGGAGCTTCTTCGTGGTTGTCATGTAAGCCCATAAAACTGCTAGGACTCTATCATCCCAATCTTCCTTGTTTGTGCAACAAACCTTCATCAAACCTCTCTCCAGAATCTTGTTAAACGCCTCTACTATGCCATTGTCTTGTGGATGGTAGGGGCTTCTTTTATGATGTTGGATTAAGAACTATGTTTTAAGATTTACTATTGTACTATTGATAAAATGACCACCTTGATCACTAGTCAGACTCCTAGGACATCCAAACTGAGTGACAATGTTTTCAAAAATAAATCTAACAGTGGTATTAGTTGAATAGTCCTGAACAATGGTTTCCTCTACCAACCTTGTCAGATAATCGGTTGCGGTGATAATGTACCTAGCCTTTGAGTGTTTAGTTTTGGGGTTTATCAGTTTAATAAAATCAACCACCCACTTATCAAATGCTTGTAGAGATCGAACTTGCTGAAGAGGAAATTTGTCTCGTCTTGATGGCTTACCTACTCTCTGGAAAACATTGCAAGATCTGGTGTACTCGTTCAAATCCTTGAAGAGTGTGGCCCACCATAATCCATCTTGGAGGAATTTCTGCACAGTGGCCTTTCCTCCAACATGGCTTCCCACAACTCCACTGTGGCTCTCCTAGAGGATATCCTATCTTTCATGGTCTAGAATGCATCTCTTGAGGATACTGTCAAGGCCCAACTTATACAATTAGCATTTTTGATTTGTAGAGTACCTTTCTGGGAAGGCCTATGTACTCAGGAAGAATGCTATGTTCTATAGGTATTCTGGTACCGCCTCAACTTAGAATAGGTTTGCGTCTGAGAGCTGATCATCGATCACTCCTCCAATCTCCCCAGACTCCAATATGAACAGATGATCAAGACCCATGTTGCATATTCCTGGTTTGATGATCACCTCAAATGAAAATTCCTGAAACAATATTAACCATCAACAAATTCTTCCTTCGAGTACAGGCTTGTTAACTAGATATTTTAACGCATAATGATAAGTAAAAAAATTAAAATGAGAACCTAACAGGTAATGTGTAAACTTATTTAAAGCATAAATCATAGCCAAACCCTCCCTTTCTGTAGTTGTATAGTTGTGTTTAGCTTGTGATAGCTTCCTGTTAGAAAAATAGATGGGATGATCTGTATTTCCCTCTCCTGGTTGTGCTAAGATGGATCCCATGGAAATACTTGATACATCCACATGTACATGAAATTCCTTTTCCCAATTGGGAAATATCAAAATAGGTGTTGTACTGAGATTTTCCTTCAGGATGTCAAATGATTGATCACACTTTGGTGTCCACTGGAACGATTCATAATTCTTGAGTAGATTTTCCAGGGGTGTAGTAATAGTCACATACCTTCTGATGAACTTTTGACAGTATCATGTGTGCCCCAGTGTTGAGTTCAACTACTTAGCGCTTGTAGGAGGTGGCATATTCAAAATGACTACAACTTTGGCAGGGTTTACCAACACTTGTTCTTGGCATACTATGTGGCCTAACAGATTCCCATGTGGCACACATAATATACACTTTATGAGGTTTAAATATATCTTCATATCCCTACACCAATCAAACATTAGCCATAGTAGCTCCACATGTTCTTTCAACAGACTGTACATAGTCCAGTCATCCATATAGACTTCAATAAATTTGTGAATGAATTCTCGAAATGCTGCTATCACAATTCGAGAAAAAATTGAAGGTGCATTCTTTAGAACAAAGGGCATCACATTATATGAAAATGTACCCCATTCTTTTATGAATTTGGTCTTATTATTGTCTTCTTCAGTAATTCTCACTTGGTGATACCCCGAAAATCCATCTGTAAATGAGTAAGACTCTTTCCTCGCAACCTGTTCTAGCACCTCGTCAATAAAAGGTGTGGGAAAAGGGTCATGAACATAGACAAAGTTAAGGCTTCTGTAGTCTACACATACCCTAATGTCCTCTATACCTTTCTTGCTATGGATCACTATGGGGCTAACCCACTCTACTTCTTCAACTGGAAAAATCAGTCTGACCTCAAGCATATTATCTATTTCACTCTTAACCTTCTCTTTCAACTTGGTGTTATGACGATATGGTCTATGCCTTACAAGTTTTGATCATGGTTTTAGTTCAATATTCATTTCTCCCATAGCTCCTTTTATCCCTTTTATCTCTAAAAATTTCTTAGGGAATAAGTCATATTCTCGCAACAAGACATGTATTTCCTGGTTGGTTTGCTCATCCCAGTAATCTCCTACAAAAACTATGTTGGGTTTCTCAGTAGTTCCTATATTGAATTTATGCAACTTCAATGGGTGATTATAAAATATATCAGTATGACTGGGCAACGTGTTCTGGATTTCTCTACTCCCTTCTATTTCCTCAATGGATAATTTTTTCAGTTCTTCTAACTCATCGGGGTCTCTCAAATCCTTCTTGATTTTGTAGCATTCTATAGGTGTCTTGTCCATGTCCAAGTGAAGGTTATACCAAAGAACTTGAATATTCTTTTCACATACCACCGGGTCTGATTTCCTTTTACAAACATCTATAAAAATCATTTCTTTAATTCTTTGTAGGACTATCTTAAGCTTAGGGTACTTACTTGTGAACGCGAAGTCATTGCAAAACTGGTTTGCTAAAATTTTCCAAAGACTAGTCTGTCTTCTGGTCTCTTCATGGATGTACTAGGATTTTGGTATTGGAACTAGAGAATGGGGAAATACTTGAACCCAAAAGTGATAAGGTACTTCCACAACTTGCCACTTCCTTACACATTGTTCGATATGTATTCTAGGATCCGATTGTCCATCGAACATTTGTGCAACTTAACAATCCATGTGCATTTCTAATTTCAGTTTATCCTTGTCTTGAAATTGACATTGGATAGCATACGTCACATACTCCCAGTTCTTAATTACTTCTTTGTGACGATCCCACCACCTGGCAAGGGTGTCTTCCAGATCTAAGTCCAGAACTATGATCCTCTGATCTTCTGTTATATTTTCTTCCATGCTAACTAGAAAAATGCCAAGGTATGAGGTACATTTATATGTTGAATGTTCTCTGACCTCAGTTCAAACCCATCTCATTGCTCTGAAAATTGTGCATCGTCTTGAAAATATTTCATATGCACCCTGTTTCCATCTGTTAAATGCTAGATCTGAATCTCCATCTGTTGATTGTATTCTCCTCAAACTTACTGATCCATCAGTCATAGGATTGATGTAGTCTGCTCTCTTCCCTGTTGTTACTGTGTATAATTGATCTAGATCCTATCCTTCCATATTTTTGTCAGTTAGCTCCGTGTACCGATGGCCTACATATAGATCCAAGGGATGAACTACTTTTATTCAGTCTGCTTCAAATTTCATAGTATCCCTCTTTAGGTCAATAACCACATAATTATCATAATCCCAATCAATACCAAGTAGTGCATGATAAGGGTCCTTATCCCCCATTATTTCGATCACCTCAAAGTCATCTACAGTCTTTACTCCCGCAACATCTATATCCACATTCTCTAGTCTTCCTATTGGGAAAATATAATATCGATTGGCCATTCTCCATTGGATTGGGGAATATATCAATTGGGTTTTCCCTAAATCTTCCCAATGCTTTTTAGGAAATATGTTAACATCAGATCCTAGATCTAACATAACATCCTTAATATCAAACTCATCTAGTTGTGTTGCTAGTACTAACTCTTTCCCAGTCTGTACTTTCCTTCTTTTCACTCTCTAAGTTTTCTTCTCAGGAAGATTAGTCATTATTCTAGCTCCTGGGGATTCCTCCGTTCCTAGGACTAAATACATGACATTGCACAACTTTTCTGTCAGCTGGTCATTCCCAAGAATATAAGAAAATAACTGAAACCAAAGGTCAACTACATTTTACGACTGCTCAGGTTGTCTTATTGGGCTTACAGGGTTTCAGGGTGCAGGGGGTGAAGTAGGGAACTACAAACTTATGGTAAATGATAGGCTAAGTGGGGTTTTGTTCCATTATCGGGCCAGGGATACTATGGAATACTTCTATTTCATTTTTATAGAATAGCCTCTGTTTCAGAGGGTCGTACCTATCCTCCTTAGGTGCTTCTTTCTGGATCTTAGGCAGATTATCAATGTCTGCACCAGTCTTTTATCCTCCTCAAGTAACAATATTAATGCTGGGTATTTTTCCTTTGATGACCCTCTTTATCTATGAACTGATGAAGTTATCTCCTCTTTCATGTTCTCAATCTTCCCATTTCTCAATTAGCTCTAGGAAGTCTTCAGTTGCGTTCCCATTGGTTCTGTAGTGTGAGAACCATGGTCGTATCGGTTGAGGACAATCCCTAGCCATGTGACCTTGCTCATAGCAGTTGTAGCATATACTTGGTCCTCCTTCCCTGGTTCTTCCTCCTCTGAAGTCTCCTCCAAATCCACCTCCTTATCCCCTTCCCAATCCTTGAGGGGTTTCATTCACCCTGAATGATGTTCTCTCTAATCTGTCTGTCAGTGCCTCCAATGCTCTACATTGATTCGTAGCATGCATGGTAGATGCGCATAACTCATAATGTATAGTATTCATTACTATAGAATACTTCTGAATAATACATAACTGCCTTGGCGCATGCCCATGAATGAGAAATATCTCACAATAGTCAGTTGACAATGATGCTTGATTACCTGGAAAGGCATGATACAGAGTTGGGGTATGGAATGGTAAATTCTTAGATACTTGCGCAACTCCTCCCGTGGTTCCTGATGAGGGTCCCATTGGATTGTGAGGAGGTCCCATTCCCCTCATACCTGGACATTTTTTCTCTAGATGTCCCTCTGTGTAGCATTCGGTACGCCAGACTTGCGGTCATCCTAGTATGGGTATCATCAATTCTTGAATCTTCTCTATCAGTGCCGATATTTGTCCTTGTATTTGTGCCACATTTGCATCCGCAGGTGGTCTAGTCACCCTTAGGATCCCTAGGTATCCTTCCATGGCTTCAATCTTAATTGATTGTTCCAAGGAATTTGTTAAGGAGTCTATCCATTGTTACGTTAATGAAATTCGTGGCAGAGGAAACAATCCACGAATGTACCATTCTCTCTGGTGATATTCATGAATGGGATGCACTAGCCTCCCAATGGAATCCTTAAACTTATGAATACATTCCTAAGTCAATTCTCCTTCCCTCTGTTGAATTTTTTGCAACTCAGATAGAGCTTGTTGTTATGACTACAATAGCTTAAACTCTGCTATGAATTTTGTCTGAAATTATCCAAGTGTGAATGCCTATCCTTGCATTCCTCCCGACTCAATGGCCTTCATGTACCATTTGAGAGAATGACCTCTCAAGGTAGTATGGAATTCAACTATTTTATTTGCATCTAGAGTCCCTATGGACCTCCAAATCGCTTCACACAAAAACCAATGCTGCTAAACGTCCTTGTCTCCTTTACCCCAAAATTCTGCGTATTGAGTGATCGAGCCTCTCTCATTTCTGGCCATTTTTTTTATCTTACTTCTCCTATCAAAGTAAACCCTAACGGTCCTAGTTGCAATCTACTAGGGGATCCCAATATCCTCCCAGTGTTTGTACTCACTGGTTGTGTTGGCATAGGGGAAAACCCAGGGTTCAACGCTTAACAACACACCAACAAAACCCCGACTACCTGCCCTTTTGGAAACACCTGCGAAGCAGGCGAAGTCTCACCCAAGGTAGAAGAAAGAGGGGTTACATGAAACAGGTGATTGTAACTAGGCTGGGACATAGATCTGTGATAATAACATTTCACAGAGTATTCCGTTAATGCTTAGGAAGTGACATACATTAGTTCATTAACCTTATTAACATCGCAAAACATACCCAAGGATAGATCTAGTGTAGTAACAACAAATATTATGCTCCTTAAACAATTATCACTTAGCACTGTGAATTAGATCTAGCATTTTAACATAAGAAAAAAATTTAAGAAAAACATACGTATTCATTACACATTCTAATCTAAGCACTAAGAAAAACATAACATAGACAACATTGCACAAAGAAAACCATAAGACAACAGATATATGTGGTTCACCCCAGTGCGGGGCTATGCCCACCAACCACTTCGCCTGTTTATTATTCGTCAATCTCTTACATTCAGTTACTCTTGTGCACTAAGACATAGAGTCGAGCTTCGCACTAGACATGAGTTCTGTGCACTGAGCCCCAGATCCTCCTTCCAAAACTAGGTCAAGGAACAGAGCCAACTCTCTATTGAGAACAAAGAATTAATGCACATTCATTCCTTTTCACAAAACAACTCGTACTACTTGCACTTAGATAGCTTCTACAACACATTCTTATTTATTTATACTTTTACAAACCTTTACAATAAGGCATAAACATGGGAAAATCCCATAGGCTGACATCCCCTAAAACCCATTGCAAAAACCCTAGAGGACCCCTTACTAGGTCCACATATCCCTCAAAAGTGGGTGAGATCCGCGATCTACGCTTTGCCTGGGCCCTCCATATTCGACCATTGTGTCAAAGTCCAAAAGTGGGCCAAATCTGACCAAAGTTTCCCCAAAACTTGGTTGAGGGCCAACAACCCCCCAACACTCACCTGTGACTCGTCTTGAGTCACTTAGGTGGGGAAAATGCTTCTTCGAAGGCCTCGAGCTTAACTCAAGCTACCTCGACTTGCTGCTTTGCCTGAGCCTCCTACTTAATGAGCTCCTGGATCATATTCTTTGTAACAATCCCTTCCAGGTGATGCTCTAGTGCTGCAACCACTTGATCCAATTGTGAGCCCTGTCCATCAATATCCTCGAAGACTTTACAGGCTTCATCCTGCATAGGTTGTAGCTTCTACGTGACTTCCATTACCTTACCATGTAGGGAAGTGATCTATTATTGTACTACGCACTGCTCCTGGGACCTCTTTATTCTTTCCACTATGGTGAGAAGCTTCATCTGCGCCTGCAATGAGAGTTCTTGCAGCTGTGCCTCCTATAACTTCACTTCTAGGTTCTTTGGCTCTAGATCCTCGATGAGGCGTTCATATGTCTAGGCACTCTTATCACTTAATTGCTTACATTATGAGGCAAGGTCTCTTATTCTTGCAACTATGTTCTTAGCGGTCTCCTCCCTCTGGTCATGCACCTCTTGTGGGGTGCTCAATACTGTTTGGGCCTCTAATTCTGTTATCCTAACTTGAAGCTGTCGGAGGGTCTCAACGAGCTTCACTACTTGAGCTTCAACCCACTCCTGGTCCTCCTATACCAAGCCTGGCACAGAGCGACATGCTTTACTTACCGCTTCTTTGACCGTGGCCTACTCTATGAGAAACTACTCCTTTTCCCTCTGTAGCTGGGATTTTTCCTCCTAAATATTCACCTAAAGCTTGAATTTGTCATTTTCATGGGCAACTACACTGTCCTTCGTTGCTCATAGTTGTGCTAAGACTTCCTCTTTCTCCTATTTCAAGGCTTCTGTAGCCTTCTCCTTCTCTTCCTGTACTCTCTGGAACCAGGCTTCTGTTGCATCCGCAAGTCTTCTCAATTAGGTTGGTTCATCCCCCAATTCCATAGTCTGTAACGAGAAGGGCGTATAGGGAACAATAGGTACTGTACATACCAGGTGAACAACCTATTGCACTTCCTTCAGTTCTCTCTCAATTCTTCCATATAGCTCCTCCTGCTTCTCTCCATATATTTGCAACATGTCCTCAAAGGCATCCTCCATAGCTCCATAGACCAGACTGATGTCATCATTCATGAGGGTGGCTTCCAACTGGGGTTTATTAGTGCATGTCTTTTTCCTTGCTGAGGGTTTGTTTGGAGAAACCTTCCTCTTCTGCAGTGTTATTGTCCAAGTAGAGGGATATTCAGGCGATGTAGCTTCACCTCCTCCCTACTCTTCTTCTCTTTCATCTCCTCCTCCCTATCCTTGTGCTTCATCTTCTTCTCCTCCCAATGAGCCATACCCATTATCTTCAGAAGCATTGTCCTCTTCATCACTCCCTATATCCTGGAATTCCTCCTGCTTTTTCTTCTTCTTTGTCCCAATGGACTGTCTGACATGCTCGACTCGGGTAACTATGGGGCTTCCTATGGTGTCAGTTTCAGATAATTCTGCATCAATGATAGGTACAAGAAATTTCTCTGGCCACTCCATTGTAATCTGCTGCATGTCTTCATCTGTCATCTTGTAGTATGAATGCAATTATTCCTAGTTCTCATCTCTGCGCACGGTTATGTAGATGAAATGAGGATTAGCGCGAAACTTCTCTATTGGTCTATACTAGTGCAAGGTGTGTGGTGTCATGCATGGAAATGATTCAATGGAAACATTTAACTGTTGATAGTACACATGAAACACCACATTGGACTGCCACTACTTCGCCATGTCGTTGGTATACCACAGGGTTGAAAACCAAGCAACCAACGACTCAGTAGGTTTGATCTCTGGGAAGGTGGCTCCTTCAAACATTTTCCAAGTGACAAATGCGATCAAACTGATTAGCCAACTGTAATGGAATTCATATCCCAAATCCTGGGCTTCGCAACAATCCTTCTCTATCTCATTGACGAGGTAGTTTTCCAGTTCATCTGCATTCCCTCCACACACTTTCCTACGAGGTCCACCACGAATCTGGTGACTTTTGTGGGGCAGTTCTTCCTTACTAGATTGCTAGCTAGGAGTTGGAAAGAAAGGCACACTGTGCCATCTTGTATAGAGGATACCTTGTAACCTCTTTTTCATTTCTCGACCTCTATGTAATATTCTTTGATGCGCTGCTCCATGGAAGAGTCCAAGGCTTTCCCTGGACAAAACTGTTGAGGGCCAAGACCCTTCACACTTAAGCCTGTGATCCGGTGGATCAACACCGGATCCACAATAATCCTTCTATCGAGCCACAAGTATCTACCATGATAGCACGACAGGAGGAGTTTAACGCAAGCGTTAAACTCCTACTGGAAAAAAAAATGAGGGATCTTCATCACATTCAACACGGTGGACTATGCCAACCCCTTAATCCATGGTTGTGAGACAAGGCAAGGCTTCTTCCTAGTTGTCTTTGTGAGATAGCGATGGGACGCCAACATGGCATAGTTCTTCCGGTATCCCAAGTTGAAATATTTGTTCTTCAATAGTGGTATCTATCCTAACTGAATCTTGACTATGCATATTCCTTTCAGAATGTACACAGTAAAAACTTAGTACTCAAATTTGCGAGGGATTCTGTCGTGGTTAACAGTACAAGACAAAGGTGTAATATGTTCGGGTAGGATCGACGAGATCTACTTCACATTAGCTAGATCACCATGGTGCTTACTTCGCTACTCTGTCACGGGGCTGTCATGACCAAAACATCGTCTGGTCGAAGGGAAAGCCTGCAGTCCCCTAGTCGATGATGCCTAGACACCTTCGGATATCGGTCTATCGACCATTAGCTTCTTAAGGACTTCCTCGATAGACTTCTCCAATTCACTAGGTTCACTTGACATTCTAGTTTTTAAAAAACATGAGGGGTAGGCAAACGGATAGGCCAGGTCTAGTTTCAGATAACACAGCTCGACACTTGGACAATTCTCTTGTTTATCTCAGTCAATCACGGGTATCAAAAAGTGGTCCTAGTGCAACGACCAACTAGTTAAATAAGAGGGGCATCGTAACAGATCTTCCAACGGCCAAGAAATGCTTCCATTAATGTAAATATATCAATTATGGCACAATATCAACATCCCAAAAGTGGTCCATAAGCCCATAAATGTGTTTTCTAACCGTTTCGGAGCATGATTCCAATGGTCAGGGTGCCTCCGACGGTCATATAAATTCGCCAGGGCAAAGTCCAATTCTGCGCTGTCCTACTATTCTAGCGACGTTCAAATCCTAGGAACCTGCCTCCTACGAGGTTCCATTCTACGATGTCTTCCATATGGTCTCTGTAGCTTCTTGTAGATTTTCTATCTTAGCTTTCTTTTTATTGAGCTTCCTTGCCTTCTTTCCTATTATCTTAGTCTCTCTAATTACTTCTGGAATCCTCTTTCCATTTTTATTCTTATCTTCCCCTAGTGTAGTGGCTTCACAATGTTGTGGTGCCCTCAAAGGGTTTGAAGTTAATATCCCTTTTATTAACACTTCTTGAGTGTCATACTTCTCTCTTGAGTATATTGTTCCTTCAAGACTTCTTACATTCTTTCATCCTTGATAGTTCATTATCTTTCCTTCTTTCATTCCTGCTTTGTTACTCTATTATGTTGCTTCAACTTATCCTCTCGTTCTTCTATTAGTCGGTCTATTTTCCTAGCTATGAAATCCCTTAATTCTTTCCTTTTCATTTCTGTAGCTTCTTCCTCTTCTTTCCTTCTAATATGATGCTTCTCAATCCAAGTCTTTCCTAACAAAAGTGGGAAGGGGGAGTTGTCCCCGACAAACTTAATGACTTCAAATTCTTCTTCAGTCGATGTTCCAAGAACAATAATAGGTACATTAGTAACTCTTCCACATAAAGTTATCATCTTACCCTTAAACAAGCCCATCCTTCCCAACTAAGGTACCATAGTAGGCTTTCCTAAAAATTTCCAAGTTTCTTTTGTCATAATATTCACTTGTGTTTCTTCATCCAAGACACAGTCTATGTCGAAGTCTTGTATTCTTGTATTTATGTGTTGTTTTACTTTCAGGATTTCTGGTAAACTGAAATCTTTGTGAAAATCCACCGTTTCTTTCAACTGTAATAACGTAACTGAACTTTCTCTAACCTTTTATCTTTATGACTTCCTAACATGCCCTTAGTCTCTTGACTTTATTCATAGTTTTCTTGTCTTATGTTCATCCATTCAACTTTAGCAATCATCCTTGGACAATCCTCAACCTCATGACCAACAATCTTACAACAAAGACAAATAGGACCTGCGCCAGGGAATTCCTTAGCAAGATGTCCTGGTCTTTTGTATTTATAACACAAAGTTGATCCTCTTTTTCTTTTAAATGTTCCCCAACCTCTTTTGTACTACGTACTTCTCCTAGGATCATAGTGTTGGACCTGAAATCTGAAAAAAAAAAATCTAGGTTCCTGCATCCACTTATTAGTCCAAAAACTCTTTCTATGCATAGGAATAACATATTTTTCTTCATTTCCATTAAGTTTACTCAATTCAAATCTTTCTTTCAGCTGTTCCCTAGCTTTCAGACTAGGAGAAAATCTATTAAACACACTTAAGTTCATGTTTTCAAAGCAAAAACTTCCACTTATCTTTATTTTGCTAAGGCACAAAGCTTTCTTCTTTAGGATCCTATCTCTTTTCTTCAAATCAACTTATTCTCTTGGCACAAAGCTTCGCAAGTCAAGTAGAGTACTGCACACTTCAACAGCATATCTATGCACAAAGCTTCTCTTTTTCTTTACTTCAGTTCCCAACAATCACAGTTTTAGGTCCCAACAATGGAACCATTTGCTGGCATAGGGGTAGACCCAGGGTTCAACACAAAATAGTGCACCAAAAAAACCCGACTACTGGCCCTTTCAGAATCACCTGCAAAGAAGGAGAAGTCTCACCCGAGGTAGAAGCAGGGGGGGTTACAGTATGCATGTGTCTGTAACCAGGCTGGGACAGATATATGTGATAATAACAATTCACAGAGTATTCGGTTAACTCTTAGGAAGTGACATACATTAGTTCATTAAAATTATTAACATCGTAGAACATACACAAGGATAGATCTAGCGTAGTAACAAAAAATATTATGCACCTTAAACAATTAGCACTTAGCATTGTGAATCAGATCTAACATTTTAACATAAGAAAATCATTTAAGAAAAACATACATATTCATTACACATTCTAATATAAGCACTAAGAAAAACATAACAGAGAAAAAATTGCACAAAGAAGACCATAAGACACCAGATATACGTGGTTCACCCCAGTGTGGGTCTACATCCACCAACCTCTTTGCCTCTTTATTATTCATCAATCTCTTACATTCAGTTACTTATGTGCACTAAGCCACATATTTGATCTTCTCACCAGACAAGAGTTCTGTGAACTGAGCCCTGCATCCTCCTTCCAAAACTAGGTCAAGGCACAAACCCAACTCTCTATCGAGCATAAAGCCTTAATTCACATTCATTCCTTTGCACAAAGAAACTCATACTACTTGCACTTAGCTATATTCTACAACACATTCTTCTTTATTTATAATTTTACAAACCCTTACAATAAGGCCTAAACATGGGAAAATCCCATGGGCCGACATCCCCTAAAACCCATTACAAAAACCCTAGAGGACCCCTTACTGGGTCCACATATCCCTAAAAAATGGGTGAGATCCAAAATCTCTGCTCCGCCTGGTCGCTCCATCTTCGACCATCGTGTTAAAGTCCAAAAGTGGGCCAAATCTTACCAAAGTTTCCCCAAAAATTGGTCAAGAGACAACATGCTATGACTGACTAACTGCCTGAATTGAAATAGGAGTAGCATAAGAAGTTATGATAGGATTCACCACTGGTATAGAAGACACTTGGGGGATGGGTGATATGGGGTTGGTTCCACTAGCTGATGGGAGGGTTTCTTTGATCTGGGGGGTCTCGTTTTCCTCTTCTGGAGTGGTCTCTTCGGTCGAGCTCCCAATATTTCCTTATATCGGGGATGAATCTTCTCTTTCTACTGCAAGATCCATGCTGACTTGATCTTCTCTTGCTTCTACACATTCTTATTCTTATCCACCCTCTTGGGGACTTCATTCTCTCTATGATTCTCTCTCACTTAGTCTTTGACTAGCCAATATTTCTTGTCTTCTCATCTTCCACAACTTTTCCTCCTTTCCTTCATTGACTTCTCCTGGTTCGAGTTCCTTCCTCAACACCTTTGACTGCTTCACTACTTTATTTATCTTACCACAACACCACTTCTCAACTATGGAAACTCTTTTCAAGGCTCGCTCATTCTTTGCATCCATTTCTTGTTACTCCCCCATTTATCAAAGAACCCTCTCCCATTTCTCAGGCCATGATCCCACCCCAAAGTCACCCCACCCCAAGCATGGGTGTTTAGGTTGTCATATCATTTGGGGGAATGGTCAGCATCTGCTCCTCCATCAAGAAAACCTTAATCCACATGGGGATTTCTCTCAGTATCCTTCCCCATGCATCTTTCTTGAAATCCTCTTCTGCCCTTGAAAACTATTGGTGGTCCTCAACTACAAACTCGATAATGTATCCTTCCAGTGTTGTATTGACCCAACAATTGACTTCTCGCATTATGGGACGATCCAACCGATGAAGCACTGCAATATTTTATGTATCCCAAGTACAAGTCTTCTTGACTCATTCTTTGAATTTCATAGCTTCTTGGAGCCTTTCTATCCAATGGAATAGTTATTTAAAAAATTTAACCCAAAATATCTCGTATTGGTTGCTTGATATTTCTGAGTACAAGATAACCTATCTTGTATCTTTCACATATTTATCTTGCAACTCCACTTCTTTCCATATGAAGGCATCACAATTTTTCTCCCACCACTGGTGAATATAGGATCAGTGGATCCATGGAATCATTCTCCCTACAGGTTCCTTCTTGAAACAGGTCCCAACAATGGAACCATTTTGTTGGCGCAGAATTGATCATACTAGGGTCCTTCTCAGGTTACCAACAAATGGTACCAAGGTAGTCTAGAGTGTTTGCATTTTCATATTCCTTGAAGGGAATAAGTCTCACCCTAAGTGAAACCAAGACAAAGAAAATAGGGAAGGGTAAGAAGAATACTTAGACAAATACATACAATCTTATGATCTCTGTAGTCTTACATGAGAAATATTGAACTCAGAACTATGTAAAAATTCCTAATTCAGATTAAAGAAAATAGAGTTGCATTGTATCCATAAAGAACTATATCCTATGAATCGGATCTGACATACAGATAATATGAAACAACATTAAGAAAATCTTAAGTTAAACAGACACAGGAATTTCAAAATTTGAATCTCTCCTTGTATTAGATTCATAAGGTTCTTCTCCATTACATAACGTTCTGCTTAGATATAGACACATCTTGGCCATGCCAAACCTTAACAATGACTCTATTACTGAGAGACAAGGTTAACCCAAAACCCTTTCTCTGTTACCAATACAACTAGACATGACTATTTACATACTTGGTCTGGTTTTCAGAACCCATACTCTAGAATCATAGCTAAGATCTACCCAGAATGGACAATAATACAAACAACCTAAAAGCAACAAACAATAATTCAACCTACAATCCAACTAAACTCCAATCAGAATCCAACTCAAAATCAATCCTTTACAATTGTATTCATCCCATATATATAATCTAATTGGGATTTCCGAGTTTGAGACTTCACATGCTTTCTTGTTCTTATTATGTTGTAATTTCTTCTCCATGTTGGTGTTGCACCGTCCTTTCTTCCAACACTCCTCTGTGACTTGCAAAAATTTTGTTAACCAAAATTGGAGCTGCATCATCCCTTGCACAACTTCTAACAACAAAATGAAGGGCCCAACACTAGATATTTGGAAATATTTATGGCTCTCTAACTGTAACACCATAGTGTAGTTGAATGTTTCTATTGGTATCCAAACTAGGAAAGAATCTATCAAAACCACAAGGATTATTTAATTACATTAATTGTTTCTCAGTACTTTGCTTCTATTGAAGAAAGAGAAATACCATGTTGTTTCTTACAAGCCCAAGTGATAGGTACAAAACCAATAATGAAAATATAACATGCAATAGACTTTCGATCCATAGGGTCACCATCCTAATCAAAATTAGTGAAACCAACTAACAAAGGAGTCCCCCATAAAATTTAATATATCCCAAACTAAACTGTACCCTAGATATATTGAAGTATCCTTTTTTCTTATTTATAATGGCTCTCATGGGGTGCTTGCATATATTTGGAAACAAGAATAATAGCAAGATAAATAATAGGATGGGTATGAGTCAAATATAAGAGGATACCAACTAACTAATGGTACAATGTGGAATCTACTTTGGGTTGCATTACAACCAAGTTTGAATTTATATTAAAAGGGAGAAGGGGTTGGTTTACATCTTCGATGTGAAAGCGATAAATAATGTTACATGCACACTTAGATTTGGAAAGTGAAATATTTTCCTTGGTTTGCCATACTTAGAGGCCAAGAAAATAATGCAAATAACCTAAGTTTTTCATTTCAAATTTCTTCTTAAGGTTGGATTTCACATGGTTTAAACATTTTGGGTCACTTCCAGTGAGAAGAAGGTCATCAAAATTAATAAAAAGTATTATGATATGGTTTCCTACTTTCTTAATATAGACATTGGGGTCAAAATGACATCTACAAAAGTTGGTGTTAAGAATAAATATATCCATTTTAGCATACCAACCATGAAGAGCTTGTTTAATACCATATAGAGATTTCTCAAGGTTGAAAACAAGTCTAGAGTCATTTTGAACATAGCTAGGAGGTTGTTTCATGTAAATTTATTCTTGTAGATCCTCATGAAAGAAGGAAGATTCAATATTCATCTATGGACCTCCCATTTATGTGAGGTGGTAAGGGCTAGAACAAGTTGTATGCAATTAACTTTGACTATGGGGGAAATGCTTCATTATAATCAATTCCTTCAACTTGATATCTAATCCTTTAGAAACTAACCATGTATTATGTCTTTTAACACTTCCATTTGATGCATACTTAGTTCTATACACCCATTTACATATGGTAGGTTTTCTTCATTTTGAAAGAGGTACAAGATCCAATGTGTAATTAGGCATTTAGGAACATATTATTCATTCATTGTTGTTTCCCAATTTGGATGGCCAAAATATTATGCAAATGGTCATGGATCATGATTATTTGAAACTTGAGCCAAGAGAAGAGGTAGGTGAGTAGGCGTAGGTGGATTTGCATCCTCATTGTGATAACTTGAAGAAGAAAAAATAATAGGATCACTAATATAAAAGTTGGGAAGAGAAGATCACAAATATGTTCAAGATGGATCACAGGATGATGATGAAAAAACGTTGAATTAGGCTCACAAGTTGAGATATTTCCATCAAACTTAACATGTCTACTAATAATAATTTCATTGGAATGAGGTTGAAGATCTTTATAATATTTGACATCTTCATAGTATCCAACAAAAATATACTTCTCATTATTAGGATTTAATGCTTTCCTTTTCTCATCAGGAATGTGGGCCCATGCTTTACTATCAAACACGGAAAAGTGGCTTACATATGGCTTAATTTTAGCCCATGCTTCTCTTGGTGTTCTATTTTTTAAATCCTTTGTGAGAGTGTGATTTATTATGTAATTGGAACAATTAATGTCTTAGACCTAAAATTGAATATTTAATCCATTAGGTTTGATCATAGTATTTTCCATTTCCTTTAAGGTTCAATTATTTCTCTCAACAACACCATTTTGTTGTGGTATATATGGAACATTATGTTGCACTCGAATTCCCTATGCAGTGTAGTAAGTTGTAATTTTTTTGTTAACTTATTCATCTCCATTATCTATTAGTAACCTATATATTTGATGTCTCGATTGGTTTTCTACATGAAGGGCTTTTTAGGCCAAAAACATGTCAAATATTTCACTCCTAAGTTTTAAAAAATAAACCCAAGTGCATCTTGACAAGTGATCAATAAAAGCTAAGACGTATTTTCACCTATAGAAATAAGGACAAGGAAGTGGACCACAAAAATAACTATGAATAAGCTACAAGGGGGTCAAGGTGTGCCAAGAGGCATGTTTGAGAAAACTATCTTGATGATGTTTGTTGAGAACACAATTGGCAAAAACACAATCTCTGCAAGAAATAAGAGGAAGACCAATCACCATATTTTGATTACATAGTTGTTGTAACAAGTGATATTTTAGATGATAAAAATTCTCATTCCATAGTTTTCTCAAGTCATCAATATGATAAAAGGAAACCGATGGAAAAAATGATGACCCAAAGTTGTCAAATTTGTACAACCTAATAATGTAATCAATGATTCTAGTTTCTAGAACATTCTTAGGATTTTTTAAATCCTTGATTACAACTTGGTGAGGTGAAAAATCTACTATTTTACCTTAAGCTAAATGGGTGTTTGATATAATGATATAAGGTTGCAAGATAGATTTGGAACACAAAATACATCATTTATATGACCATCATCTAGTTGAACTTTTCTAAAACCTACAACACCAAGAAATCTATAGTCACCAACAAATATTTGTTTGGTGTTACATTCATTTGAGAACTTAGAAAAAATGGATTTATCCTTATCCATATGATAATATAATCCAAAATCAATAAGCCACTCATCAAAAGAATAAGTATATGTTTCATTGAAGGAAAAACCATAAGTGGAAAGTGCATGTCCATAAGAAGAAGAAGAAAAATCAAGATTGATGTTATGTTTCTTCATTGTTGCTTCTAAGGCCTCCATGTATTTAAAACATTTAAACTCTAGATGACCATCTCACCCAAAAACAAATGCAATGTTTTTCAGTCTTTCTGCTTTTTTATTTTGGTCCTTTGTCACCATTGGGAGTAAAACATGGTTAAGAGGATTTGGGACCCTTGTTTTTATTGTTGTTGCGAGGATGTTTCTTTTTTGGTTGCTTGGATTTATCCTTCCGTTGGGCCACTATGGTTTTGTTTTATGTACTTGTAATGTTGATCACTCAAACATACAAGATATTATATTTATCTTTAATTATAGAATCACAAAAGTATTCGAGAGAGGGTGGTGTGTAAGAAGCCCCTAGAGCCGCTTGGATGGAGTGAAAAGTAGATACAATAATAAAATATGCACCAAAAAGATGAGAATGAATAACATATATACATCGATCATCCTTCATGTCTATTTTAAAGTCTTTAAGTAAAAATCTAAGTGTTTTTAACTTAGATAGATAATCTTCAATGCAAGAGAAATCGATGGGATTTAAGGAAATTAATTGATTTTCAAGCTAGTGGGCTCAAATATCATTATGTTTACTAAATATGACTTATAACATTTTCTAAGCTTCATCTAGGTCATTAATTCATTGAATCTGAAAACATAAATTAGTAGAGATGAACATTCTAATTAGTCCACGTTCTTCAACATTTTATTATCCCCTTTGGCTATCTTTGAGGCATTGGTGGGGGTTTTTCCTTTCCCAAGGTAATCTAGTACAATATTTTACCTCATAGTATATCCTCCATATGAGATTTCCATGGGAAGTAGTTGGTATGAGTAAGAAAAAAATCATTTGGATTAGCCATATTAAAATATGCAGGTACTATAGCTTCAAAAAACGATACCAACTGTATTATAAATATTATATTTTTTAAATAGATATATAAAAATTACCTATATACATGATAACATTTTCATCATACTAAAATGTAAAACAACCTATATGTATGATGATAACATCTTAGTCATACTAAAATGTAAAACAACCTATATGTATGATAACATTTTCATCATACTAAGATCTAAAACATGTTTTCTAAACTTTAAAATAACTAAAACGTGTATATATCACTTATGGCTTCTTGTATTATATTTATAATTTAAATAAAATAAAATTTATACTCCATGCATCTTGTATTATATTTATAGGTTAAATAAAATAAAATTTATACTCCATGCTTTAATAAAATCTATTAAAATAAATACAAATTTATATTTCACAAATATGTAATATTTTAAATAGCGTGTAATTTTGTGACAATGATAACCTATATGTATGATAACATCTTCATCATACTAAGCTGTAAAACATGTTTCCTAAACTTTAAAATAACTAAAACTTGTATATATCACTTATGGCTTCTTGTATTATATTTATAATTTAAATAAAATAAAATTTATACTCCATGCATCTTGTATTATATTTATAGGTTAAATAAAATAAAATTTATACTCCATGCATCTTGTATTATATTTATAGGTTAAATAAAATAAAATTTATACTCCATGCTTATTTAAAATCTATAAAAATAAATACAAATTTATATTTCACAAATATGTAATATTTTAAATAGCGTGTAATTTTGTGACAATGATGTAGGGAAAGATTATACCAAAGAATAATAGCTTGTGAATGATATAAAATCTAAGATTTACTTTATATTTCCAATGAGGGTGGGGTGGGAAAAATATATAGTAAATCAATTTTAATAAGATTTATTTATAGTTCTTTCCACCTTAAGATT
Organism: Picea sitchensis; assembly: GCA_010110895.2. Classification (NCBI taxonomy): domain Eukaryota; kingdom Viridiplantae; phylum Streptophyta; class Pinopsida; order Pinales; family Pinaceae; genus Picea; species Picea sitchensis. The sequence goes on along the minus strand of SNQJ01S0005865.1, from coordinate 120,935 downwards.
TACTCTATATTTTTTCTCGTCCTCATATATGAGGGTGAGGGTGGGGTGTGAGGAAATATAAAGTAAATTTTAATTATTTTTCCAATCGGGGTGGGGTGCGGGGAAATACATAGTAAATCAACCTTAATAAGATATATGATATATTCCCCCCACCTTAATATTTAATTTATATTTCACCCCACCCTTATATATGAGGGTGGAGGTGGGGGGATATATTGAGTAAATATTATTAAGATTTACTCAATCTTTCCCGCCACCCTCACCCTCATACATTAAATCTTAATAAGATTTACCCTATATTTACCCCACCCTCATATGAGAGTGGGAGTGATTTACTCTATATTTCCCCCCAACCCCACCGTCATATCACCCTCATATATGAGGGTGGTGGTGGGGGTAAATATAGAGTAAATATTATTAATATTTTCTCTATATTCCCCCCCACATGCATCCTCATATACTCTCATATATGAGGGTGAGGGTAGGTGAAAATATAAAGTAAATCTTATTAGGATTTACTCTACATATCCCTCCATGTCCACCCTCATATATAAGGGTGGGGGTGGCAGGAAATACAGAGTAAATATTATTCCCACCCCCATCCTCATATATGAGTGTGTGAGTGGGGGCCAATATAGAGTAAATATTATTATGAGGGTGGGGGGGAATATAAAGTAAATATTAATAATATTAATACAATTTACTATATATGTACCCCTATATATGAGGGTGGGGGTGGGAGTAAATATAGAGTAAATCTTAATAAGATTTACTCCTTTGTGACAATACGTGAATTTATATCCTTTTCTTCCCTTTTCTCCTTTGGATCTGGAGGCATCGGTGAAAGATTTTGTGTACTCTTACTTATTCGGATGTGCATGAGCTTTCTATTTATATTTATCTTTATATTTATGATATTTGTGGCTTCCATATTGCAGAGTGAGTGCATGTGCCTTTGGGCCTTTGATTGTGCCCATGTTGATGAGCTTGGTTTTCTCTTGTGTCAGTGCTTCGATAAAGTCCTCAAGAGAAGGCATCTTCTAGGTGGCTCCAGAGGTGAATCTGACAGAATGAAATTTGGATATGAATACAAAGAATTTAGGAACAAGCTTGGAGATAATTGTGAGAACCATTTGTTTCTCCTCCTTCGATTTATCAACCCCGCTAGCTTATAGTTGCGATAGTAAATCCTTGAATTTTGTAAATAAATCTTGGATATTATCGAAGATTTTTGGATCCAATGTAAGAATATCCACCTTGCAAATGTGTCTTGTCATCTCTTCCTGATTTCCAAAGTGCCCTTCCAAGGTGGTCCAGGCTTCATTGGGAGTCTTACAAGAAGATATGTGAAAAAGGAGATCGGGAGAAATAAGACTGCAAACTGTTCTGAGTGCCTCATCCATACGATTTAAGTACTTGGATTTTTCTATGGATGATGTTGGTTTTGTATCTGTATTCAAGGTTAAACAATACAACCCTCTAGTTCAGAGATGTATGGATACTTTATCCTTCCATGAAAAATAGTTGTAAGGTGTAAGAATGAATTCTTTTTGGAAATCGATCTTTCCGCTGTCTCCAGTCTTTTGTACCTGCAAAAACTTTTGGTGTAGATTTTTATTAGCAGTTTGTCAGATCTGATACCATGTAAGTGTGTTGAACCTACACAAAATAGATATAGCTAAACAATAATACAAATATTTGCAGAGAGATTTTGAGAAAGAAGAAGAAGGAGAGAAAGAATGAAAGAATTCTCATTAACCATTGTGAATAAAGGAGAGAAAGAATGAAAGAATTTCATTAACCATTGTGAATAATGAATAATTTACACATGATATACTCTCAGATAACTCAATGAGTGTGCTCCTCGTGAGGGAGAACCAATTCACCATGCTGGTATTCTAGAGGATAGGACACACACATCAATAGTTACTTGAGTGAATTCACCTATTCTTAGTATCTAGTCGGCTATTTAGAGGGAATCCACCTAGTTGAGTTAACTAGTCAACTAGTCTTCAATTAACTGGACCTAGAATCAGAGAGTAGTGAGGAGTAGATCAGGAATCAAGGGTAATGCACCGCTTTTGATGATCCCAAGGAAAGTTCTGATCATCATGGTGATGATCCCAATGCATGGTGAAAACCAATGAAACATCTAAATCAACTCAACTAGTCAAAACTGAAGTGTCAACCTAAAGAGAATATTATCCTAGAGGAATATTCTCCCATAAAAATAGGAGGACTAGATAATAGACTAATTAGGACTAATAAAAAGGAAAAACTAGTAAAAATAAATCCTAGGTGTGTGTGAAGTAACCCAACATTTTGAGGGTGAGGGTGGGGTGGGGGAAATATAGAGTTATCTAATAGGATTTAATTTATTATATTTCACCCCCACCCCTCATATGAGGGTAAGATAGAGCAACATTAATAGCAGCTTGTTTATATTCCCCACTCACCCTCATATGACAAGGGGGTGGGGAAATTAGATTAAATAATATTGTGATGGTGGGAGTGGGGGGGAAACATAGAGATTAAATATAGATAAAATCTAAATAAGATTTACTCTATTCTTCTGTCTCTGACCCTCAATCTCATATATGTTCCTATGGGAATATACAATAACTATATTAATATTTACTTATCTTGGTTTCCCACATCCACCATAATATGAGAGGGTTGGGAGGGGGTGGGATATAGAGTAACATTACAGGCTTATTCTAGCCTGACCCCACCCTCATATGAGGTGTATGGGAGGAAACATAGAGTAAATATTATTATGAGAGTCTGTGGTGGGGAATAATATTTACTCTATAGTCCCCCCCACACCCCTCATTAGGGTGGAGATAGAGAATATAGATTAAACCCACTACCACCATTATACATAGAGGTGGGGGGTGGGGAAAGATAGAGTAAATAATATTAATATTTACTCTATATTCTCCCACCCCTTATATGTGGTGGGTGGGGAATGATAGGAGAAATCTTAATAAGATTTAATTATATTTCCCCACCCACACCCACATATGTGGGCGGGGGAATGTGTAGAGTAACATGAGACACACTTGGCTCATATATTCTTCCACCCCCACCCTCATATGAGGGTGGAGGGTGGGTGCACATAGAGTAGATATTAATAATATTTACTCTATATTCTCAATTCAATACCTTTAATATTTACTCTATATTCCCCCATCCACACTTTAATATTTACTCTGAGAGTCTCCCTCCTCACTCCTCACCTCACACCCCCTCCCCCATGTATGAGGGTGGGGGAAACATATATTAAGCATTATTATGACGCTAGTGGTGGGGGGAATATAGAAATCATAATATTATATACTCATATTTCACCCCTGTCTCTCATGAGTGGTGGGGTGGGGGAAATATAGGGGTGTAAGTGAAAGGTAGAGTAACATTAATGGGGTGGGGAGATAGGAGTAAATATTACATGAGGGTGGGGTTAAAAAGAATATAGAGTAGATATTATTAAGATTTACTCTATCTTTACCCCATCCCCACCATCATATGAGAGTTGGGGATTGTTATATGAGGGTGCAGGACCATCATATGAGTGTGGGTGGGGAAATATTGAGTAAATCTTATTAAGATTTAGTCTATATTTACCTCCACCTCCACCATATAAAAATAAATATTAATAATATTTAATAAATCCTATATAAACTCTATAGATTAATAGGATTATAGAGTAAATCCTATTAATCTTTAATCTATATTCACCCCCAATTCTTCATATCCGGGATTTTACTCTATATTTCTCACCCCCCACCCCCTCATATATAGGGGGAAACATAGAGTAAATATTATTAATATTACTCTATATTCCCCCACCCTCATACTCAGTGGGGGTGAGCTGCAGCAACATAATATTTACTCATATCTCCACATGGGGGTGGGGGTGGGTGGGGACATAGAGCAACCCCGTGATATGAGGGTGGGGGTGGGGTAATATTAGATAAAAACACAGGATTTCTCTAATCCCCCCACCCCCACCCCTCATAGATTAAATATTAATAGATCTACTCTCATACCCCCCACCCCACCCCTCATATGAGGGTGAGGGTGGGGGTTATATTAGAGAAAAAAATATTCTCACCCTCATATGAGGGGGGTCGGGGAAATATAGAGTAAATATTAATAATATTTACTCCATATTTGTCCCTACCCCTACCCTCATATGAGTGTGGGGGTGGGGGGAAAGATGGAGTAAATATTAAAAATTATTAATATTTACTCTATCTTTCCCTGCATCCCCATCCTCACCCTCATATAGAGAAAATATAGAGTGGGGGGAATATAGATAAAATATTATTAAGATTTTTTCTATATGGAGTAAATCTTAATAAGAGTTTCTAGATATTTCCCCCACCCCCACACTCATATGGGGATGATATGAGGGTGGGGGGAAATATAGAGTAAATATTAATTAAATTTACTCTAAATGTCCCCCCACCCCCACCCTTATATGAGATATGAGGGTGGGGGTGGGCGGGAAAGATAGAAAAAATATTAATAATATAGAGTAAATATTAATAATATTTACTCTACCTTCTCCCCCCACCCCATCCCTCATATCTCATATGAGGGTGGGGGTGGGGAGAAATATAGAATAAATCTTATTAACATTTACTCTATCTTTCCCCCCATCCGCACCTTCATATTTGGGGGTGGGGGGAAATATAGAGTAAATATTATTAATATTTATTCTATCTTTCCCCCTACCCCCACTCTATATTCCCACCCACCTCCACCCTCATATGAGGTGGGGGTGGGGGGAAATATAGAGTAAATATTAATAACATTCTCTCTATATTTCCCCCCACCCTCACCCCGATATCTCATATGAGGGTGGGGGGTGTTGTAACTTAGGTCTAGACCCATGCCCCTCCTCTCTCATTTCCCTATGCCTTCATCAAAATTTTTCTCTTCTGGTTGGTAAATTCAGTTTCCCATTTGTTCAATGAATTGGTTTTCCTTATTTTCTTGCTTGACTGATTCTTTGCGCAAAGATTTTCTATTTTTCTTGAAGGATAAACACATATCGTGATTTGGTTTGAATTACTTGTCATCTTGTTTTTCACTAATTGAGATTACAACAGGTCGATCAAGTATGTTGTATGCACAAGGAACAACCATGAGAAAAAATGCAACATTTAGAGCAGTCCATTCTGAGCTTGAAATATAAGAAAACAACAGGTTAACTTTCAATAGTGAAGATCCAACAGGTCACTTCGATCGATGATTTTTGTGCATTCGGGGTTTTCAACATCACATGAGGTTTAACAAAAAGCACATATCTCTGAAGTTCCAGAGCACCAAAGTGGTAGAGTGGGCCCTCACTACCACATCACTGTAGAAGTTTGTTCATCTGGGAGGTTTGTTCCAGAGAAAGATAAGTGTCGAAGTTCTAGAGCCTCGAAGTGCCAGAGTGGGCCCTCACTACCACGTCACTCCGGGCCCGCACTACTCCGAGAGTTTTTCAACTCAACATAGGCCTAAATTTCTGAAAGGGATGAACTTTTGAAGTCCTGAAGTCATTAAAATTGATGGTTAAAGTAATCATGGTCTAATTAACAATAAATGCAAGTTAATGACTTTGGGAGAAAGTCACTTCGGGAGATTTTCATGCATCAAAATCCAAAACTACTGAAGCCCGAAGTCATGAAGTGACGTCAGGCCACCACGTCACTCCGGGCCCATACTAATTTGGGAGGTTTTCAAAATGCAGCACTACAGGTCTCTCGAAGTTCCGAACTCCCGAAATCCTTTAATGATTAAATTATTAATCTCAGGTTATTAAGTCTAATATAAGCACAGATTAGTGACTTCGCAATATTATCACTTAGAGAGATTTAGATGCAGAGAAAACCCAGTTCTTCGGAGCTCCAGAGTGTTGGAGTGTCGAAGAAATGTGGCACTCATTTCTGGTCATTTGGGTCCCATCATCCGCTCATTTTAAAGTGACACATGTCACTCACCTTATGTGACACATCAACAGCCGTGACATCATATGACATCAGGCCACCACGTCACTTCACAACATTGTCACTTCAATATATTTTCATCCTCTACGCTCCAAAACCTCTGAATGCTAATTTTATGAAGTGGCTCACCCACATTTATTACATATTTGAAAGGTTTAAAAGGGGACGCCAAACTATAACAAGGAAACTATACGTCTAGACTCTAGAAAAGTGCAACACGACTTCCTTCAGTCCTCAAAAGGATAAGTGGAGGAAAGACACAACCACATTTCCAGTTTTCTCCAGTGGCCTCCAACAATGCACGTGCATGCCATGATCAATACATAACTCATTTATGTCACTCTTGGTAATTTATGTCAGATTTCAGTTCGCTCCAGCACATGCATCAATCTAGTTTCATTGCTAGTAGAAGTTTTTCAATTGTTTAGTGCAAGATGCGTTTAGTTTAAGGCACGATAAGTTGTCTTCTATGTGTGATAAGAACCACTCCTTTTTTTTAAAGTCAATTTTGGAGTATTCATTAACATACTCCAGTAGTGTGTTTTAGCTAAGTTAATAATATGTCTTATAGCCAAGGTGTAGAGCTAAGCCTCAATTCCACACTGGCTGAGGGCCTCTGCATTTCTGATAAATATGCAGTTTCTGGATGTTTTGGGGGTTTAGGATTTTAGGGAAATAAATCAATCTGACAACTGGTTGGACCCATTTTGCACATGTACTAAAGCTCTCTACCTGGTGAAGATACTATTGATGACAGTGTATTTGTGTCCAAATTCGTATGTGTTTCTTATCTTGAATATAGTTTTGATTTGTGCAAAGTACATTTATTTTCCTTCAGCTACTGTATAACTTGTCTTTATCAATATGCAACCTGTGATAACAACTATGCTTTGATGAATATTTTTTTTAATGCAACCCGTGGGAGTAATTGTGTTTTTGATACATGTTAAATTCCTTGAAATGATATTTTAAGTATTAAACTTCTTGAAACAGATTATTCATTGAATGGTTTGTTGTTTCCCTTTGTTTTTTACCTCTATTATTTAACTTGTCTGTAATTAGTGTGCCACTAGCCAAGGAGGACCCTCATCCATATCATTTTTCCAACCCAACCATGCTCTTATCTCGGTAAAACCAATCCTATAACTGACCAATAAAAACCCCAAAAACCAACCATTTTAAACTTGAGGTGGCCTAGCTTTGCCCTTTAGCAGTCAGGTGAAGACTTTAGGACCAACATATTTTGGTTCTGTTTCCGGGGAACGAAGTAACGAAATATCTTTCCTTGGGAGAACTACATTGAATAGCTATGTCCTTTGATGGTGAACAAATATCAGACACATACATACTGCCATCTTTCACCTCGCAATTCCACTGAGTAGAATTTACAAAATAAATATTGGTGCCCAGAAAAGGACTCAACAAATCCAAATCGGAGCACATCAAAGCCACCAAGGATCATCCTAACCCTGAGAAGGACACAGTAGTCTCTAAGCCAAAAAGGAAACTAATAAAATCCATCGTAGATCATAGATATACCTCCCCCATCAAGGGTAAAGTTGTGCCCAACGAGTCCACTTCTCTTCATCACCACAAACAACTTGAATTTGCTAGCCCTAAGAATCACAATTCCAAGGAGCCTCAGAAATATTCAACTCTTGATTCTACTTCATCATTGTGTCTAACATCCACCCCTATAGGTCCCATAAATCTATAGATTCCTATCACCCAAGCCATGGATTCTAACATGATGGATGTCATAATTACTGCCAGATATGCACCCCTAGTTTTTCCTGTAGGCTTACAGGCACTCCTAGCCATGGATTACATGAAATATTTGCCAATATATAATGGGGAGGGTGATGTCACTGTTGAGGAACATCTGGTGGCCTTCTACATCTTTGCAGACAACTTTAACATTGACTATGCGGATGTGTGGATGAGGTTGTTTGTTCAGATTCTAGATGGGGAAGTAAGGAAATGATTCTGGTGTCTTCCTCTAGCCTCCATCACAAATAATGAGGAATTAGATGAAGCTTTCATAAAGCAATGGGGATATAGGAGAGATTATATCTACTACATCACTGAGTTTGGGGATCTAAAGAGAAAGAATGTTGAATCTATTTCAGACTTCACCAAGAGATTAAAAAATGTGTATGGTATAATCCCAGGAGAGATCAAACCAAATGAATCCTATACCAAGATCACTTATGCTAATGAATTTGATGCAGATTTCTCCGTACTGCTAAGGGAGAGAAGATCCACCACCCTGTTGTCCATGCAGGAAGAATACATTGAGGTTGAATCCAATTCCTTGGAATCAGATAGGTTAAAGACTAGATCTGCTAAAGACAAGAAGAAACAAATATAATATTCCCCTTCCTCCTCTAACTCAGCCACATCTGATCCCAAACTTGATGAAATGACCAAAAAATTGAAGGATCTGACATCTGAAACAACTAAGCTGAAATGGGAATCTAAAAAACCAAATAGAATTTTTCAAGGGGCTAGAAATAGAAATCCAGATCAGTTCAGAAGGCCTAATGATACACCTCAGATAATGCAGAGAGAAAGGAGGAATGTTGATGATCAAAGGGTAGCACCTCCTTTCCAAGACAATCAGATTGAGGAGATAGATGTAGACAACGTTGTTGCAGATGATACTGTTGTATTTTTCAATGAAACAAATTTTTATACCAGTCATTTAATGCAACAAGAATATGAGGTAGCACAACTTTCAAATTAGTTTGATAATCAGATCAAGGAAGAGGGAGTTGTTCAAGTCCATACCCCCAAAAAATATGATTTGAGGTCTAGAGTGGGAGCTCCCAAAGCCACCACCTCTGATCAAAACAAACAGGCCAAAGTTCCTCCCATTCCAAATCCAAGTAAAGTTATGTCATCTAAATCTTAGCAACTTCGCTAGCTAAACCTGCAGTCCCTGGAATAAATGAAGCTGATAGGCCGCCAACCTCTTTCATCCTAGAGCATGAGTTGGGAAATATTAATATCCCTGTTCCTTTGACAAAATTGATGAAGAATGAACCTTTCAAAAAATCCATCATGAAATTTCTGCAACCAACTACTTCTATTGTATCTTCTGATGTAATCAGTCTACAGGATGATAACCCAGCCATTAATGTGGGTCCACACATTGAGGATGGCTCTGATGCTTCTCCACCATTCTATATATCTTTAAATGTCCATGATAAGATCCTGCATAACTGTCTTATGGAGTCTGGAGCCTCATACAATGCTATTCCCAAAGTTGTTATGGAAGAACTAGGTCCAGAGCAGGGATGATTTTAAGGATGGAAATTTATTTTAAAATGTAGAAACCTTGGTGAATCATACTAATCCTTCATATTCCAACAATAGAATGCTTGGCGATATTTTAATAAAAATATTCAAATTTCTAAGGATTTAATATAGTTTTTTAAAAAAATTGGCGATTTGTAAGGTAAAATAATTTTGTCTTATAGAATTTGGGCGAATCATTTTTAGAATAACGAATCTATTTTTTGGAAAAACCATAGAAAATTAGCCCATGAGCGAAATTTAACCCCTAAAATCATCCATGGTCTAGAGATCACCAAACCCTACCAAGACCTTTACTCTGATTCTAAGAAAGCAAAATGTCTAGGAATAATAAAAGATATGGTGTTTTATATGGCACAATTATCGATGAAGAGTGTAGTGATGGACATTGTTGTGTCTAACATTCCCCCGAAGTTTGGTATGCTCTTATCGATAACTTGGGCTAAGAAGGTTGGAGGATCATTACAAATGGACCTCACTTACACCATCATCCCTATGTTCGAAGGGGAACATTGGAGGCTATACAGAGAGGTAAGATTAGCCTACATCATGACTAACCATTAGAACCCAAGAAATCACCCATTTTTTGTTGTTGACGGTGATATCGGCTCATCTGTTTTCCATTTAAATGATGATCAACCCGAAATATTAGTTAGACAATGCAAATATCATCCAATGACAGATCAATAAAAAAAAATATGGAAGATGTATTTTGATGGATCTTCATCAAAGGAAGGATTTGGGGCAGGTATACTCCTCATTTCCCCTTCATAAGAGGTAATAACACTCTCTTATAAGCTGGAATTTGAAACTACTAATAATATAGCTAAATATGAAGCTGGTGTTGGGATTGAGGGCTTCCAAAGACATGGCCATTTACTATTTAGTGATTTTTGGTGATTCTGAGTTAATCATAAATCAAGTTAAGAACATCTATTGAGCTAAGAAACATAGGCTTGGGAAATATAGAAATGAGGTATGGGACCTGATCGACAAATTTATTTCTATCATTTGACATATCCTTCATTCCCAGAGAGGAGAATCAAAAGGAAGATTCTCTGGCCTTAGCTTCCATCACTTTTAGACCTCCCATTTGTCCAAATATTAAATATTAAGTGGAAATCAGACATAGAACAACCATACCAGACAACATAAAGCACTGGCAAGTATTTAGTGATGATCTAGAGATGCAAATATTTCTATACGCCATTGATGAATTCTCCAATATCTCAATCGACAAAGAAATCCAAGAAGGTGAAAATAATGAATTAGAAAATAAAAAAAACATCTCATCTGCTAAAGACAATAGTTGGCCACGATATTGTGGAGCTGAAAACTAGTCACATTCCAAGAGGACTAGTGCCACTGGAAATTTTGTTTGACAGTAATGATGTTTCCAGAGGAGTTTCCATGAAGAATCAAGAAGAAGAGATAACATATTGAAATATTGGGACCACTGAGAATCCCAAGATCATCAAGTTGTCCAAAGAATTAGTTGTGGAACAAAGGGACAGGTATGTCCATCTCATAAAAAATTTTGTTGATAATTTTGCATGGTTTTATGGGGATTTAAAGACATTTGACATTGACAACATCTAGCACAAGATCCATCTGAAGAATGGCTCCAAGCCATTCAAATAGAAGATTCACCAATTTAATCCCATGCTGTTGAGAAAGAGATGAAACGAATTCTAGATGCAAGGATTATTGTACCATTGAGGTACTCAAACTGGGTGGCCAACTTGGTACCTATGATAAAGAAAAATGGGGAGATACAATTGTGTGCTGATTTCCGAAATCTCAACAAGTTTTATCTAAGGGACAATTACCCCCTCCCCAAGATGGATCATATTTTATAGAGGCTGGTAGGTGCCCACATGATTTCCTTATTAGATGGATACTATGGTTATAACCAGATAGCAGTGTGTGAGGAGGACAAAGAAAAAAAAGCATTCATCACCCCATGGGGAATATTCATGTATGACAAGATTCCTTTTGGGTTGATGAACACAAGGGACACTTTTTTAGAGAGCCATGGACATAGATTTCATGGGGGAAAAAGAAACATTTATGGTTATATATTTGGATGAAATCACCATTTTCTCCAAGTCTAATGATGAACATTTGCAGCATCTGGAGCATGTTTTCCAGAAATGTAGGAGATATGGAATATCTCTGAATCCTAGGAAGTCCCACTTTGCCATGCTAGAATGAAATCTCCTAGACCACATCATATCATCAGGAGGTATAAAAATCGATCCAAAGCGAGTTTATTCCATTCAAGAGATCGAAATCCCCAGAAATAAAAAGGCCATCCAATCTTTCAATGGCAAGATAAACTTCCTAAGGTTCTTTGTGCCAAATTTCGTTGAAATCCTAAATCCTATCACTAACATGTTGAAGAAATATGTTGTGATAAAAAGTTCACCAGAGGAAAAATCAACATTCTAAAGGATCAAGTAAGATTTAGTTGAATCCTTTGTATTATCTAGCCTTGATTATGCCAAAGATTTATTCATCTTCTCTTTCAATTCCAAGGAAACCATTGTTGTTGTAATACTAAAGAAAAATGAAGAAGGACATGAACAACCCATAGCCTTTTTCAGAAAAGCCCTCTGAGATGCTGAGCTAAAGTATGATATATTAAAAAATCAGGCTTACGCATTGGTCAAAGCACTCAAGGCCTTCAGGGTATATGTGTTACAGTCTAGCATAACAACCTTTGTTCCTAGCAGCAGTGTCAAAGATATTCTAGTCCAGCCAGACAATGAGGGGAAAAGAGGGAAGTGAATTATCAAACTATTGGAGTATGATTTGCACATAAAACCCACCAAGTTGATAAAGGGACAAGGAATTTCTAAGTTGTTATCAGAATCAAACTGTAAGGTTCTAGAATTTCATCAAATATTCACCCAATCAGATGCACCCATCATACAACCTAGACAAGACAACATGCAGGTATTTGAAAATTACTCTTCTTCACCTTGGTATAGAAACATCATTTATTTTTTGTAGCATCTTGAATGTCTACCAGATGTGAAGAAGACAAAGGCCAGGTCTCTCAAATTGAAGTCTATAAAATTCTGCATTTCAAACCAGAACTTGTATTGGAGGGATCCTGCTAGCATACTGTTAAAATGCCTTGATGAAAATGAAGCCAAGAAATTCACAATAGAAATGCATAGAGGAGTATGTGGAGGACACCAACATTTGAAATTTGAATTCCACATCTCTTAATATCCTAAGGGAAGGGTACTATTGGCCCACCCTTTTCTTTGATATATTTACTACTGTTAGGGCCTATAATGAATGTCAGAAATTTGCAGAAAAACAAAAGTTACTATCACTACCCCTAAAACCTATCACTGCCAGTGGTGCATTTCAACAATGGGGGTTAGAATTCATAGGTGAGATAAATCCATTCGCCAGTGGGAAACACAAGTGGATTCTCACTATGATTGACTATTTCACCAAGTGGATCGAGGTTGTGCCGACCAGGAATTCCACTCACAAGGTGATGATTAATTTCCTGGAAACCAATATTTTTTCCAGATTCGGATGCCCCAACAAGCTTGTAGCAGACAATGCCCAAGCATTCAAGTCCTAAGCCATGATTGACTTCTATGGAAATCATAACATTTCTTTGACACATTCCATGCCTTATTACCCTTAGAGGAATGGTCTGGTAGAATCATCAAACAAAACTCTCATCAGGATTATCAAGAATTTGTTGACCTAAAACAAGAAATCCTGGGACTCTAAACTCAAGTATGCTTTGTGGTCCGACATAATTAGCACCAAGAATTCTTTGGGAACCTCGCCATTTCAGATTTTATATGGTGTAGATGATGTTTTTCCTACCCATCTTGGTATACCAGTACTCAAATTCTTCCAGGAAGAGATTGAGGAGCCAAATGACATCCAAAGGAGAATCTTCCAGATTATAGAGGTTCAACAAAAGAGAGAAGCATTGGACTAGAGGACCAAAGCATACCGGAGAAAGATCAAACCATCCTTTGACAAGAAAACCAAGAAGGAGATATTTCAAGAAGGTGACTTGGTCTTGAGGTGGGATGCGATAAGGGATGACAAGTCTAAGCATGTTAAGTTCAATAACCTTTGGTTTGGCCCTTTAAGGTGGTTGAGGTTCTGGAAAATAACACATTTATCTTGCATAATCTAGATGATGCAAAGATGTTCAGAGGCCCAGTAAGTGGGCACTTCTTGAAACACTATTTTTTTTAAGGCTGAGGGAAGGTCCCTCTTGTACCATATATGCTTTCCTTTTATTTTTTCATTTGATTAGTTAATTGTGTCCGAATAAAGACTCCCTATCCCAACAAAGGCACTGGGGTTTAGTTGTAGTTTCAAGTTTCAATAAAGACTCCATATCCCAACAAAGGCACTAGGGTTAGCTTCAATGATAATTTTTAGAGATGTATGGATGAGAGACAGTGGCAGAGATACATGACAGGAAAACATAACAAAGGTAAGAATAGGGAGGTGGGAGCAAGTTATTAAATTCAAAGGTACTAATCTGTTGTTCTTAGCACCTCACAGGGAAGTACTATCCCTAGTTGGAGCCAATACTATAACTTAGTTCTACACCCCTGCCCCTCCTCTCTCATTTCCTTATGCCTTCATCGAATTTTTCCTCTTCTGGTTCGTAAAGTTAGTTTCCCATTTGTTCAATGACTTGGTTTTCCTTATTGTCTTGCTTGACTAATTATTTCCGCATAGTTTTTCTATTTTTCTTGAAGGATAAACACATATCGTGATTTGGTTCGAATTACTTGTCATATTTTTTTCCACTGATTGAGCTTACAACAGGTCGATAAAGTATGTTGTATGCACAGGGAATAACCATGGGAAAAAACACATCATTCATAACAGTCCATTTTGGGCTTGAAATATTAGAAAACAATAGGTTAACTTTCAACGGTGAAGATCCAACAAGTCACTCTGATTGATGGTTTCCGTGCATTCAGGGTTTTCAACATCACGTAAGGTTTAATGAAAAGCACAGATCTTTGAATTCTCGGAGCCCCAAAGTGCCAGAGTGGTCCCTCACAGCCACACCACTCCGAGAGTTCGTTCATTTGAGAGTTTTCCAACTACTACTCTGAGAGTTTTCCAACTCAGTATAGGCCTAAATTTCTAAAAGGGATGAACTTCCAAAGTCCTAAAGTCATTAAAATTGATGGTTAAAGTAATCACGGTATAATTAACAGTAAATGCGAGTTAATGACTCCAGGAGAAATTCACTACGGGATATTTTCATGCTTCAAAATCCAAAACTCCCGAACCCTGAAGTCCTGAAGTGACGTTAGGCTGCCATGTCACTCCGGGCCCATACTACTCCAGGAGGTTTTCAAAATGCAACACTACATGTCTCCTGAATTTCTGAACCTCCAAATTAATTTAATGATTAAAGTATTAATATCAAGTTAATAGGTCTAATAGAATCACTGATTAGTGACTTTGTGAGATTAGCACTCCTGGAGATTTAGATGCAGAGAAAACCCAGTTCTCTAGAGCTCCAGAGTGCAGAAGTTTTGAAGACATGTGGGACTCATCAATACTAATATGTGGAACTCATTTATGGTCATTTGGGTCCCATCATCCACTCATTTTTGAGTGACACATGTCACTCTCCTTATGTGACACATCAACAGTCATGACATCATATGACATAAGGCCACCACATCACTTTGCAGCATTGTCACTTCGGGATATTTTCATCCTTTGTGCTCCAAAACCTCTGAATGTCGATTTTTTGAAGTGGCTCACCCACATTTATTGCATATTTGAAAGGTTTAAAAGGGGACGCAAAACTAGAACGAGGATTCTATACGTCTAGACTCTAGAAAAGATTTTTGGCACAAGGGAAGACCCAGGGTTCAACACTACAACATCACACCAACAAAACCCTAACTACCAGCCCTTTTGGCAACACCTGCGAAGAAGATGAAGTCTCACCCGTGGTAGAGGTAGGGGTTGTTGCAGGACTCAGATGTCTACAACCTTAGCTAGGACACAAATCTGTGATTCTAACACTTAAGAGAGCACTTAGGAGTTAATCTTCATCAATATTTAGTTCTTAGTAATAGCGCAAACATACCCTAATTACAGAGTATCGTAGTATGCAACCATATCCATCATCTAATAACACTTAAAATAAAAGGAACACATTAGATCTAGCAGATTCAAGCACTAAGCACATCCACATAGGTCAGATCTAGCATTCATTCACATGATTAGGCACAAAGAAACATCAGATCTATCTAACACTCATCACATAGAAACACATCGATACATCACACAAAGTAGAGCAACACAACATGTACGTGGTTCACCCCCACCCTGGGGCTACATACACCAACTCTTCTTCTTTATTAATGTCTTCAATTGGTTACAACACACAGTCACCAAAAACCCTTATGTGCATAGGACAGAATATTTGCGTAGCTCGCTAGATCCTTCTTCCTTGCGTTGTAGCACAAATCCTTCTATAATCTCTATAATAGCTTGCACTTAGCTCTGTAACCCTTCTACAGTCATCCACATAGCACTACTAGAACTTAGCTTACATCACATAGATAGGCTATTATGTTGTACTTACTTCGCCTAGACATCTATTTAGACATACAAAAGTGGGCCTAAGCGTGGGTAAACCCACGGGCTGACATCCCTTTCCCATTACATTGTCCCAAAACCCAAAAAGAGGCCCGAAAATGGGCCAAGATCCCATGATCTGTGCTTCGTCTAGTGCTCCATCTTCGACAGGCTGTCGAAGTCCCAAAAATGATCAAATATGACCAAGTTTTCCTCAAAACTTGGTCAAGGGCCAACAAGCCCCCAACACTCACCTGTGACACATCCCGATTCATTCTGGTTTGAGCAATTCTGCTTTGAACACCTCGAGCTTCTTTGATCTGCTGCAGTGCTACTACTTTTTTCTCAGTGAACTCTTGAATAAGTGCATCATTGACAAGTCCTTTGAGGCGTTGTTCTGCTATACTTACAACCTCTTCAAGTTCTACTCCTTGGCATTAAAGTTCAGTGAATAATTGGCATGCCTTTTCTTGCATTGGTTGAAGTCATTGAGAGACTTCCATTACTTTACACTGGAGTGTGTGTACTTGCTGCTAGGTTGTGCGTTGCTCTGGAAACCTATTCATTCTCTCAACTGGTGACAAGGCCTTTAGTTGTGCTTGTAACATGTCTGCTTGCTGTTGTGTGTGTTGGAGCTGTGACTCTAACACCTGTAATTCTGGATTTTTCATGAGGTTTTCATACATCTGGGTGCTTCTAGATCTCAGTTGCTTGTATTCCAGGGCAAAGGATTTTAGTTGGTCAATTGCGCTTCAGGCAGTGGCCTCTCTTAGATCTCTTATTTCTTGAGGTGTCTCAGGCATAGTGCGAAGTTCCAGGTCTGCGATGCGCTATTGAAGTTGCTGGATCACTCCTTCCATTTGTGGCACCTACTGTGGAACTCATTCTTCTATTTGGACTTCGATGATTTTCATAGAGCAAAGTGCTCTGTGAACCCGTTCCTGTACTTCGAGTTGCTTTGCGAGAAAATGTTCCCTGTCTTGTTGTAGTGCTTCTTTCTCTTCCTCCCACTTTTCTTGAAGAGATAGTTTTTCTTGTTCTACATTACGACGTTGTTCTAACATATCTTTCTGCACCTACACCAAAGCTTGGGTAGCTTGCACTATCTCTTCCTGAGCTCGTTGAAGGTGAGATTGAAATT
Organism: Picea sitchensis; assembly: GCA_010110895.2. Taxonomy (NCBI): domain Eukaryota; kingdom Viridiplantae; phylum Streptophyta; class Pinopsida; order Pinales; family Pinaceae; genus Picea; species Picea sitchensis. The sequence continues at coordinate 103,859 of SNQJ01S0005865.1, read as the reverse complement.
TATTGGCGATCTGGTGCAGTTGGGCTGGCTCATCTCCTGGTTCTTTTGATCCACTTTTCGAAGGTGCAATAGAAACTGTGTGGCTAGATTGTAGTGCCCACTGCACTTCTCTAAGTTCACCCTTGATTTGGCTGAATACCTCCTCCTGCTTCACTTCTTGATTTTCTGCGATATCCAATGAAGCATCATTCAACGCAACGACTAAGAAGTTGAAGTCTTCTACGGTGAGGGTAGTCTTAAGCGTAGCCCTAGTGGCTCTCACTTTCTTTCGAGATGAAGGATTTGGCAGGTAACCTTCCTTTTCTTAGTTGGATCCTCTTTGTCTCTAGGAAGAGTAGCTTTGCCTTTGATTTTCTCGATTTCTGTGCCACCTAGTTCTCCACCACCATATCCCTACTTAGGTGAGGTCAAATATGTCTCCACCAATGTGCTATGGACATCATGCACTTCATCATTTTTCTTCGTTTTACTTGGTCTAGGTGTGTCCGACATAGTTTCAAGGCTATCCACATCAGATATATCTATGGGGTCCACTAGAACAAGGAGTTTTTCCGACCATTCCTTGGTAATCTCCTCCAAGTCATCTTCTGTCAATTTTTAATATGACTGGAGTAGTTGTTTATGCTCATCAGCGTGCATTGTAATGTAGGTGAAGTGGCTGTCTGCGCTGAACTTCGTCAAGGGTATAAACTTGTAAAGTTTCTTCGAGGTGATGCGGGGTGTAGACTGGATTGCGATCTACAACTGGTTGTAGTAGGCATGGAAGACGACATTGCACTACCACTTTTTTCTCATGTCACTGGAATACCACAGCGTACAGAACTTCACGGCCAGTGGTTCGAAGGGTTATATATCCAGGAAAGTGGTGCCTTTTGGTAGCTCCTAGGAAATGAAAGTGATCAGTATGAGAAGCTAACTAAAGTGGAAGTCATACCCTTGGTCTTGCGCTTCTTTGCAATCAATCTCTAGTTGATTGACAAGGCACTGCGCCCAGTTCATATGTAATACCTTTGCGCACTTCCCTGTGATGTTAACCATGAATCTGGTCACTTGAGTTGGTATATTCTTACAAACAAACTTTCCCGCAATCAACTGATAGGAAAGGCACACTGCACCACTCTGGATAGAGGCTACCTTGTAGCCTCGCTTTCCCTTCTCAACATCGCCATAGGTTTCCTTAATTCTCTACACTAATGCTCAGTCAGAGGTCTTTCCAGGGTATAACTCCTGTGGGTCAGGGCCTTGCATGCTAAGCCCTATGATCCGATTGATCAAGGTCAGATCCACAATGATGCATCAGTTTAGCCATAGGTATCCTCTGTGATAGAAATATATAAGAAAATTTATGCACGCATTCACCTCCTGGTGTCTGCCAAAGTGTGGGGTCTTCATAACGTTCAACAATGTAGACTGCGTGAGGTTCTGGGTCCAAGACTGCGGGATGATATTCAAGTTATTTCCCTTCGTCTTCATTAGATACTTGTGTGGGGAAATCATATTGTAGACTTTCTTATCGCTGAGGTTGAAGTCACTAAACTTCAATGTTGTGATCTTGTCTTGATTGGCTTGAACTGCGCACACCCCTTTCGGAAGGTATGTGGTGATCAAAGTATACTTGAATTCTCTGGGTACATTGTCACAGTTAATATCACCACTCATAGGTGGTATGTAAGTCGACAGAATGCGTGAAATAAGCTTGGCATTCGTAAATTTGTTTCTATGCTTTGTTCTTGTCTCTATCGTGGTTCTGAAAGGTCCTTCTCCACGAGCAGTTGAGGGTGAAGCTTGGACTCCTCTTGTTGAGGACACTTGCACACCTACATACATCCTTCTTTCTGATATGACTCTCTCATCCATTAATTCAATAAGAAATTCTTCAACTTCTTTCTCTATTGCGTTGAGCTCATCCGACATACGAGCTTGGGGTCGATTAGATCGGGTGTGAACTAGATTCAAAAACTGCAGTGCAGGGTATGAGAAAGAGGCGATGATCACAGTGAAAAATAATCTCAGGTTGTGGGATCAAGTTATTACTTAGAAAAAGGTATTCTCGATGTGTGGCGTGGTGGACTAAGTAAGAAAGTTAGCAATGGTCTTCTTGCAATGGGTATGAGGTTCCATTAACTCATGTTCTGTCTGTTATGGTGCAATCTGATGGTCTAGTGGCGAACCATCAATGCTTTTAGACCCATTCAGAGTGGAATTCGAATGGTTATATCATCTTTCAACAACTATATTGATTTGCCTCAGTGAAGTGGCCTATGTCGCTGGTCTGATATCTCGACGAAGTTCAATTTCTGCAAGTTTCTCATTCTGCGAGGTTCCCTATGAAATATTCTATAGTCTGTCGATTTCAACTTTCTTTTTACTTAGTTTCCTACCCTTTTTTCCAGTGAGATTCATGTCATGGATTCTCTTTCCATTTTTATTCTTATTTTCCTTGAACATAGGTACTTTGCACTGCTGAGATTCTCTCTGAAGATCTAGGGGTAATAATTCTTCTTTTTCTGGGACATGTGCTTCGGTCTTCTGTGAGCCTTCTAACATTCTTTCAGCTTCGACATCTGGGCCTCTAATAATAAGTGGCTTTGATCCGTTCTCTCGTTCTTCAATCAACTGCACAATCCTTCTAGTCATGAAATCTGTTAACTCTTTTCTTTGTTGTTCTAAAACTTTTTCTTCTTCTTTCTTTCTCGCTTGATCTCTCTTAATCCAAGGTTTTCCAAGTAACATAGTAAATGGGGCGTCGTCCTCAATAAACTTGATAATCTCAAAATATTCTTCTATCGAAGTTCCATTAGAATTCATAGATATCTGAGTGAGATTTCCACATAGGGTCACCATATTTCCTCTAAAGAGTCCTATTCCTCTTAGTGAAGGGATCATAGCAGGTCTTCCTATAGCTTCCCAAGTTCTCTCTAGCATGATGTTCACTAGTGTTTCTTCATCAAGAACATAGTCAATGTCAAAATCTCCTATTCTTACTTCGATGCATTCCTTTTATTTAAAGATCTCTGATAACCTAAAATGTCGATGGTCATTCAGGGTCTCTTTCATCTGTAGTAATACTTTCTCAAATTCTTTCTGAGATTCAGCTATTTCTAGAGTTGTCTTAGGGTTTTCTTTATTCAAATTCATTCTTTCAATCTTAGCAATCATTCTGGGGAAATCCAACACTTCATGGTCCAAAGATTTCCAACATAGACAACTAGGTCTTCCACTTGGGAATTCCTTAGCTAGATGGCCTAGTTTTCTGCAACTATAACATAGGGTTAATCCTCTCTTTCTTCTAAATGATCTCCAACCTCTTACGTACTGCACACTAGGATCATGGTAGCTAGCCTGGAAAAAATTCTTTCTAGGATCTTGCATCCATTGGTTAGTCCAAACATTCTTTCTATGCATAGGTATAACATTTTTATCATTATTCTTACCAGATCTATTCATATCAAACCTTCTTTCATCTAACAATGCCCTAGTTTTCAAGCTAGGACAGACTCTATCAAGCATACCTAGATACATATTTTATAAACAAATTTTTTCACGTATCTTACTTTTACGGAGCATAAAGCTTCCAGATCTAAAAACTTTTAACTCTTCTTACCTCTATCATAGCACAGAGATTACAGATCTTACCTCTTTCTATAGATCTGACCTCTTTTCTTCAGAAACTTCCACTTTAACCTTTCTTAGAGCACAAAGCATTCATATCTAACTTCTTTTCTTCAGATCTGTCCTTCCTTCTTTAGCACATAGCTTTTTAGATCAAGTGGATTACTGTGCACTAGGGAACAGCTCCACGCATAGAGCTTCCAAAGTTTCAAGATGAATCTTTGCATAAAGATTCTTCTTTCTTAGTTCCAAACAATCATAGTTTCAGGTCCTAGCAATGGAACCATTTTTTGGCACAAGGGTAGACCCAGGGTTCAACGCTACAACAGTGCACCAACAAAACCCTAACTACCGACCCTTTCGGAAACACTTGCGAAGCAGATGAAGTCTCACCCGAGGCAGAGGCAGAGTTGGTTGTAGGACTTAGATGTCTACAACCTTAGTTGGGATACAAATATGTGATTCTAACACTTAACAGAGCATTTAACAGTTAATATTCATCAATATTCAGTTCTTAGTAACAGCGCAGACGTACCCTAATTACCGAGTATCGTAGTATGCAACCAGATCCATCATCTAATAACACTTAACATAAAAGGAACACGTTAGATCTAACAGATTCAAGCACTAAGCACATCCACATAGGTCAGATCTAGCATTCATTCACATGATTAGGCACAAAGCAACATCAGATCTATCTAACATTCATCACATAGAAACACATCGATACATCGCACAAAGTAGAGCAACACAACATGTACGTGGTTCACCCCCACCTTGGGGCTACATCCACCAACTCTTCTTATTTATTAATGTCTTCAATCGGTTGCAACACACAGTCACCAAAAACCCTTCTGCACAGAAGAAAGAAGATCTTGGCATCTCTCTAGATCCTTATTCCTTGCATTGTAGCACAAAGCCTTCTATAATCTCTATAATAACTTGCACTTAGCTCTGTAACCCTTCTGCAGTCTCGGCTATCGTCCTCTACTTACTTCGCCTAGAAATCTATTTATACATACAAAAGTGGGCCTAAGCATGGGTAAACCCACGGGCTGACATCCCTTTCCCATTACATTGTCCCAAAACCCAAAAAGGGGCCCGAAAGTGGGTCAATATCCCATGATCTCTGCTTCGTCTGGCGCTCCATCTTTGATAGGTTTTCAAAGTCCCAAAAATGGTCAAATATGACCAAGTGTTCCTCAAAACTTGGTCAAGGGCCAACAAGGATAAGTGGGGGAAATAAATGACCACATTTCTAGTTGTCTCCAGTGGCCTCCAACAACATGCGTGCATGCCATGATCGATACATAAGTCAATTCTGTCACTCTTGGTCATTTCTGTCAGAGCTCAATTCTCTCCAGTGCATGCATCTGTCTAGTTTCATTTCCAGTAGTGGTTTTTCAATTGTTTAGTGCAAGACTATTTTAGTTTAAGGCATAATAAGTGGTCTTCTATGTGTGATAAGAACCAATCCTTTTTGTTAAGTCAATTTTGGAGTATTAATTAACATACTCCAGGAGTGTTTGTTTTGTTAAGTTAATAAGATGTCTTACAACTGAGGTGTAGAGCTAAGCCTCAGCTAAGCCTTTGAATTTCTGATAAATATGCAGTTTTTGTATGTTTTGGGGGTTCAGGATTTTAGGGATAGAAATCAGTACAACAACTGGTTGGACCCATTTTTCGCATGGACTAAATCTCTCTACCTAGTGAAGATACTATTGGATTTGTGTCCAAATTCGTATGTGTTTCTTATCTTGAATACAATTTTTATTTGTGCAAAGTAAATTTCTTTTCCTTCATCTACTGTATAACTTGTCTTTATTAATATGCAACCTGTGATAAAAATTTTCTTTGATGAATATTTGTTTTTATTAAAACCCGTGGGAGCAATTGTGTTTTTGATACATGTTTAATGCCTTTATATGATATTTTAAGTATTGAACTTCTTGCAATAGATTATTCATTGAATGGTTTGTTGTTTCCCTTTGTTTTTTACCTCTATTATTTCACTTGTCTGTCATTAGTGTGCCACTAGCCAAGGAGGACCCTCATCCATATCATTTTTCCAACCCAACCATGCTCTTGTTTCGGTAAAACCAACCCTATAACTGACCAACAAAAACCCAAAAAACCAACCATTTTAAACTTGAGGTGGCCTAGATTTTCCCTTTAACAGTTAGGTGTAGACTTTAGGACCGACAAGGGGAAAGATAGAGTAAACATTAATAATATTTTCTCTATATTCCTCCCACATCGACCCTCATATGAGGGTGGGGGTGGGGGGGAATATAGAGAAAACATTATTAAGATTTACTCTATCTTTCCCCCCACCCAAATATTAGTATGAGGGTGGGGGGAAATCTAGAGTAAATGTTAATAAGATTTACTATATATTTCCCCCCACCCCCACATTCATATGAGGTTTGGGGTGGGGGGGAAGATATAGTAAAAATTAATAAGATTTACTCTATATTCCCCCCCACCCACACCCTCATATGAGGACCCCCACCGTCATATGAGGGTGTGGGTGGGGGGAAATATAGAGTAAATCTTATTAAATCCTCATATGAGGGTTGAGGTGCGGGGAAATATAGAGTAAATATTATTAATATTTACTGCATATTTCCCCCCACCCCACCCTCATATGATGGAAATATTCTAGAACATTCATTGTGGAAAGTGGTGAGGGGATGTAAAATATTCATGCATGGGTGTGGGATATTGGGAGGGATGGATATTATCACAGCTTTGAAGATTAGTCTCAAAATGAATCGACATAAGAAAATAATGAGAATGGTATTTTATAGGGAAAGGAAGGAATTATAGAGAAATAGGGATCTCACTCAAGGTTGTGGGCTTATTCTCATTCTAACTATCACGATGAATACCAATGGTTTTGTTGACAAACTAATAGTAATTTGTATCTATAGTTTGTAGAAAAGGGACAAGCTAATGGTGAAGGATTTTTTGCAAGTATGGAATATTGAATTACTCTCCTAATTTATGAGGCTGGTGACCTGAAGAACTAGGAGAGGGAGGTAGAGGAAGAAACTTTTCCTAAACCCTAAGGGAAGAAGCAGATCCCACAAGAATCAAGTTCATGAGGATTTGAAATATAACTTAGAAAGCAAGAGGATCCACTATAGTGGGTACAATTCATACAACTTCAACGTCACAAAGGGATTTTTGGGTAGGTATAAGGCCATTATCATCCAAAAGGCGAATAATCTAGATGACAAGGTCAAGTCCAAAAGGGTAGCCACTAATAGAAAACATTTTTACAAGGAATTAGAGGGAATTGTGTTGGACATTGGGTTCTCATGGAGCCAAACTACCCACTATTCTCTCATAGTAGCTTTATGTTGGCATACCAAGGAATTTATTGCATGTCACATGGAAATTTCCTTGGAGAAAGACAATCCTATTATAAACACCATTTTAGATGCCTTTTCACTAACTCAATGATAAGTACTACCCACCCTCACCAAGAGGTCATTCAAGGTTCTAAAATTGGGACATAAGACAACAACAAACCATGTAACATACCCAACCATCCACGGGTTGGCTTTGATACCAAACCATGTAACATACCCAACCATCCACGGGTTGGCTTTTGATACCAAAAATATTCACTGCTCAAAACTATGATAGGTATATATATATATATATATATATATATATATATATATATATATATATATATATATATATATATATATATATATATAATGCACCTTTAACGTATACATACATTATGCTTATACAATGTATTCATGGAAGTGACAATAAAAACATACATGCAATGAACACAGGCAATTATGATAAACTTCATAGATGTACTTAAACACAACATGTAATATTAACATAGAATTGCTACTTATATTTTTATGAGAAGACCGCCAACTGTGTGAAGACCTTCCATGAACCTCCCAGCCTTAGTCCATGTTTCTTCAAGATATTAGTAGTGGGCCACCCCCGATCTAGGACCAAAATCCACCCAGGGTAAAGGAAATCCTAGGCTAGATTGAGACTATGGAAAGCTGAATAATGAAAAAGGAAGGATTTCCTCCAAGGATCCTACTTACGCCCACCAATCACAAAATCTCATTCCCCACATGCCTGCCCCACCCTGAAAATATACACCTTCATTGTTCCACAACCCATCTACTACTCTGCTTCCCTTCCAGGACTTCAACAATAGGCCATATACAGAATTATCGGATCTTTGTAGCTATTGCTAGACTCCTTCTAGGATAAATCACTTCCCAAAAAATATCTCTCACCTGGAGAGAGTTTCTCACGAAAAACTTCTTCTTCAACCCATGGGCCTAACAACTCACCTCCTCAAAACAACAGGCCTGAAAACCTTCTTCTTCTATCTAGATCCTAAGTCAAATGAGTAACCATAGTAAAACAATTGTGTAAGGCAGGGTACGAGCTCGAAAAAAATACCAATGCGCACAAGTTACATAGGTTCACGATGGCAAAGGGTTCAACAATGGCGGAAAATTGATGATTGTGTTACTGATCAATACGTGAGGGAATGGGGCAAAGGATGGAAACAATGGTGAGAGAACCCCACAACGATGGATTTTCCCACATAAATATGCATGCGTTCCTCTCCACTTGGAGTTTGGTCCTCTCCCCAAAGGAACTTAGGATAATAGTTTTTATTTCCAAAGCCTTAGTATTTTAGGAAAATACATTATAATATTCCCTTGGGTTAAGCCCTCGATATTATCCCATTTTTCCTATCCTCTCAGCCCCCTTCCCTTTCCCTTCCTAGTGGACCTTATTCCCCCATAACTTTTTCTTCTTGGTTGGACTACACGCAACGATGTATTTTTATTAATAATCTGCATAATTACAGATACAAAAATAGGTTCCCTAGCCTTCAACATCTAGGCTCTCTGGCCTAATAAACACATAATCCTCCCATCTTATAAACACTTGTCTCACCAGTCTATAAAAATCATTACAATTCAATAGGGGCTCGACGTTGGGGAATTACAATCCTCTCCCCTTATTTATGCATTGTCCTCGGTGCATCATATTTACATATTACAACAATATTTTCAAAAATATTCAAAAAGATGTGGGTATTCTTCTCGCATAACATATTCATAATCCTAAGTTTCTTCCTTAGGATCGTACCAGGTCCATTGGACGTTTACAAGCCCTATGGATCAATTTCAAATATGTTTGATTTTTCAGTCTAGAATGCATATCGGATGCACTTGAAAAGCGCTTTATTTCTCCACCTGAATCACATTCCAATCAATAACATGATTAGTATCGGGTATATATTTCTTAAGAAATGATACATGGAATACATTATAAATAATCATAGATGCAGGTAATGCAAGCATGTAAGCTACTGGTCCAATCCTCTCTAGGATTTCAAACAACCCACAATATCTGGCTGCCAACTTGGAACAGTTTACCAACTTCAGGGATTTTCTGTTGGCCTTCACCTTCAAGAAAACAAGATCATCGACTTTAAATTCCCTATGCATTCTTCCCTTGTCAACATAGCTTTTCTTCCTATCTTGGGAAATCTTTAAATTTTGTTTTATCTTCAACATTTTCTCTTCCATTTCTCTAAGAAACTATGGCTCGATCACTTCTCTATCATCTGTTTTGTCCCAACTTACTGGCTTGTTGCACTTTCTACCATAAAGTGCCTCAAATGGGCTCATCTTCAGTGATTCCTGGTACCCATTGTTGTAGGAAAATTATACCAAGTGTAGATAATATTTTGATTTACATGGTTTGTCCATCACGTACATCCTTAGCATATCCTCTATCAATTGGTTTACCCTTTATGTTTTCCCATCATACTTCAGATGATAAGCTTTGTTGAAGTTCATATTTTCTCCGAACCCTTTGAATAATCCCTTCCAGAACTTTGAGGTAAACTTTGGGTCTTTGTCAGACACAATTGTCTTGGGTATGCCATGCAAGCATGCTACTTCCCTCATATAAATATCAACAATATTGGTTGCCTTGTGAGTAACCTTCATAGGAATGAAATGAGAAGATTTAGTAAGCTTTTCCACCACCACCATGATAGCATCATGTTGCTTGCTTATTCTGGGAAATTTGGTGATGAAATCCATTGTCACCACTTCCCACTTCCACTTAGGATTGGGAAATGGCTACAACAACCCAACTGGATGTCTATGCTCAACCTTGAACCTTTAACACTACAAAAATTTAGCAATGTATTCAACAATCTCCCTCTTCATGCCTGGGCAACAATATTGGCTCTTGATTGCTGAAATTGTTTTCAGATATCTTGGGTGTCCAATATAAGGTACATTATGCATCTCTTTTAAAATCATACTCCTCAATTAAGGAGAATTGGGTACATAAATTATGTTTCTATACAATAGAATTCCATCAATTCCCAATTCATAATCTTCAACTTTCTGTTGCATTTTTCCTTGCTGAAATTTTGTTACCAATTACATGTCCTCCAAATCTACTTTTAAAGCCTCATAAATTCTTCCTTTAAGATCATTTTGATACATGCTAATGGTTATATCATGCAGTTCATGCACTCTCCTACTGAGTGCATCAACCACTTTGTTCTATTTTCCTTTGATATGCTTAATATAAAACTCATACTCACAAAGGAATTCCAACCATCTGCTCTTCATTGCATTCAAGGTTGGCTGATCAAACAAATATTTCAGACCATTATGGTCTATCCTCATCTCAAACCTATTTCCCATGAGGTAGTGCCTCCACTTCTTCAAGGCATGCACTATGGCTACCAACTCCAAATCATGAGTGGCATAGAGCCTTTCATGCTCTTTCAATTTTCTATATTCAAAACATATCACAAACCCATTCTGATTGAGGACTCCACCAAGTCCTTCTTTGCATGCATTGATGCAAACAAAAAAATCTTCATTTGGATCAAGAATCCTCGGAATTGGAGTGCTGGTTAACAACTTCAATTGTTGGAAGCTCTTTTCACATTCTATTGTCCATTGAAACTTCATCCCCTTCCTTTGCAAGGAAGTGATTGGGTGAGAAATTCTCGAAAACCATGCAATGAATCTTTTGTAGTATCTAGATAGACCCGTGAAGGATGTGACTTCGATCACATTATTAGGTTATATCCACCCTTTAATGGCCTCAATATTTTTAGGGTCGACTTCTATCCCTTCTTCGAATATGATATGCCCCAAATAGTGAATTTGGTTTTGATAAAATGAGCACTTGCTCAATTTGGCATACAATTGGTGCTCTCTTAACACTTGTAACACCATACTCGAATTATGCTCATGTTCTTCTGATGACTTGGAATACAAAAGGATGTCATCCAAAAAGACAATGAAAAACTTGTCTAAGTAATCCCGGAAAACACCATTCATCAGGCACATAAAAACAACTAGTGCATTTGATAACCCAAATGGAACCACTATGAATTCATAATGACCATACCTTGTCCTCAAGGCAGTCATGTTGATTTCTTCATCTCTGATCCTTACTTGATGGTATCCTAACTTGAGATCAATCTTTGAGAATATCCTTTCATCATTTAACTGATCAAAGAGATCATTGATACTTGGCAAAGGATACTTGTTCTGTATAGTTACCTTATTCAATTGTCTAAAGTAAATGCACATTCACAATGTCCCATATTTCTTCTTCACAAATAAGACTGGGGAACCCCAAGGTGACACACTTGGGAGTATATACCCCTTCTTCAGAAGCTCTTCAAGCTACATTTTCAACTCCTTCAGCTCTGGTGTACTCATTCTGTAAGGGTTCTTTGATATTGGAGTTGCTCTAGGCATAAAATTTATAGAGAAATCAATATATCTCTTTGGGGGTAGTCCTGGTCTCTCATTGAGCACGTCCTCAAAATCTTTCAGGACTGATTGATATGAGATATTTTCATCGAAGTGACTTATAAAGGATTGTATTAAATGAGCATAAATTAAAGTGCATCATCAAAGAAGTAAAATCTCAATAATGAAGAGACATAAGCATCAAATATGAACACAAAAAATTTATAACGGAGTTCGTCCTTGGTGGACTATGTCTCCGAGTCCTTCTCTCAAATGGGTAGGCCTTTTTATTAACTCAGCAAAATAATTTCGCAAAATACATAAGTATACCTCATTCTGGAACTAAGATGTAGAAGTTTTCCTTAGATCCAAAAATAGATAACACCATTGAATTCGTGGCATCGAATTACCAAACAAATATTGTCTCCATGCCTCAATCTGACTCTGGCACTCCTAGGGTCTTGAGAAATCTTGCCTCGGTTTTTGTGCCTACTCCCTGCATTTAATTCTTTGTACTGATCTCTCGGTTCTTGTGCCCGTCCATACCGTTGTGTGCCCTCCTCCCTTTGTCCATGGGAAACCTCGACTTATAACCAAAAAGTGGGTCGGACTACACAAGGTAGTCCGCTCGCCCAACGTTGGCAGAGCTATAGTTAAGGCGTTTGCATAGGGGGAGGTCTTGACGTCGAGCCTGCAGGCCTCCCCATTTAGGTTTTTGTTATAT
>SNQJ01S0005865.1:77952-91645 GCA_010110895.2 Picea sitchensis | reverse complement strand
GTGTGTGTGTGTGTGAATGGTAGTTTTCCAACTTTGTAGGTGGTTTAGATTTGTCGGAGGTTCCATTTGGCCACCAGATTTGGCAAGCCGAACTTTTTTTATTTTTGAAATTCGGTTCTCGGGTCCTCATTGGGCATTTTCGCACTGCGACGTGGCAACCAACCATTGGGCCATGCCAACCACCTGCACAGTCACCTACCACATCACTTGCCACATTGGCTTCCACATCAACCTTCCATGTCAGCCTACATGTCACCGTACGGTCTGCCACGTGGTTGTACAGACTGCCATGTGGCACTTTTTTATTGGTCCACAGATTTTCCTGAAAAAGCCAAAAACAAGTGACACGTGGCAGCCTATGGTGCTTCCACGTCACCATGATGATGTCATGCTAATGTCAACATGACACATGTGACCTCCTGCATGTGCCACGTACACTATATGGATTCTCACGTCATCTTTACTGATGCTAACATCAGTAGTACAAATGTTGACTCATCCTCTGCTGACTGTGCTAGGTTGACCAAACTTTGACCGTGAATATATTTCGACCCGTAACTCTGTTTGACAAGTTGTTTACATTGATGGAAATCTTGCGATGCGCTCTTCACGATGATTCCACTTTCACTGAGTTTTGAGGACTCTGAATTTTTTCCCTTTCTCTATCTACTAAGGCCATTCTGATCTTCTTGAGTTGCTTCTCCAAATTCTGAGCTGTCGTTAGTCTTCTCTGGATCCTTTTTGGATCATGCATTCCCACTAAGATATTTTTGGACCACCAAAATATTTCATCAATCAACATGTAAGTGAGGGAAGAGTTCCATCACCTTGTCCTTCTTAATCAACTTTTCCTTACTTGTATGTGTTCCCTTTAAACCTACTCAAACATAATCAACATCACCCATGCATGAAGTCCTTGTCCTTCTGTCCAAGATGATATATTCCTTTAACTCATCCAAATACTCAGGAGAAAAATCATCAACTAAAGGTATTGAAACTTCCTCATCATGATCCATGATCATGGGAGGCTAAAAAAGTTTCAAGTTCTCTACATTTACAACTGAGTAGATCTGCATATAAGGGGGAAGATCTAGAGAGAAATATTTGGTACCACTTTTCTCCAAAATAGTGAAGAGTCCATAATGAATGGGCTTGAGTTTCCTTCCTTCACCCTTCAATCTTTCCTTGTTGATGTGAAGCCATAACTGGTCTCCAACCTGGAACTGATGATCAACCCTGTGTTTGTCATACCGAGCTTTATATTGTTCTTGACTTTTCTTCAACTATTCCCTGACTTCTCGGTGTATCTGTTGGATCCTCTAGATGAACTTGTGGGCTTTGTCTTCATTTATTTCTTCATTTGAATCGAAATCTCTCCCATACATCAAGTCCAAAGCAACTTTAGGTAAGTACCCAAAACATGTCTCAAAAGGTGAACACTAAGTAGAAGAATGTAAGGCTCGGTTGTAAGCATATTGTACATAGAGTATCTGTTCATCCCATAATTTGGGTTGCTTGTTGTAGTAGCCTCAAAGAAAAAGTACCATTGTTTGGTTAAAAACCTTTGTATTTCCATCGGTCTGTGGATGGAAAGTAGTGCTCCTCTTCAACTTGGTGTCCATCATTCTCCCCAAGCTTGTCCAAAAATCCCCAAGAATTGAGTATCTTGATCCGAGATAATGGATGTGGGTAACCCAAAGTGAACCCAAACATACTGAAAGAAGAGATTAGCAGTCTTCTCAACAATGATTTTCTTTTTACATGGAATTAAGATACACATATTGTTGAACCTATCCACTACAACATACAAATATTCATGACCCCTTTTTGACATTGGTAAACCCCCTACAAAATCCATGGAGATACTTTCCCATGGATGGGATGAAACATGTAGTGGTGAGTATAGACCCAATTTTCTATTAGTGGGCTTACAAGTAGAACACATCACACACCGCTTTACATATTTAGTTACAATTTCTTTCATTCGAGGTTAGTAAAAAAACCTCTGTAAATGATCCATAGTTTTTCCTACCCCAAAATGCCCAGACACAAGAGAAGTGTGAGCTTCTCTTATTACATGGACTTGTTCACTTGTAGGAATACATATCTTTCCAAGATGGTAGAGTAGTTTTCCTTGCAAACAATAGTTCTCTACATGTGCACCATGAGTTAGCTTCTCATATACTTCTTTAAAATCTTCATCAATGGAATATTGTTCCACGTAGCTATCATGAGATAAATAAGCATTCTTCAAAATAATAGAAGCAACAATAGGAGGTCTAGAAATCATGTCAGCTATGTTGTTACTTGTACCCTTTTTGTATTTGATTACCAAATGAAATTGTTGTAGGAAACCCATCCATCTATAATGTCGAGATTGTTGCAGTTTGGTTTGTTCTTGGAGATACGATAAGGGTTGATGATATCTATGTATGGTTGTTTTCTTCCCTAACAAGCAGTTCTTCTATTTCTTTATTCTTTGAACTAATGCATACAACTCTTTATCATATGTAGGATAGTTAACAACAACTTGGTTAAAAGTTTTAGAGTGGTAATAGATATGCTTACGATATTGCATCAATATTGCACCCATGGAGTATCTTCTAGCATCTGTCTCGATTTCGAAGGGTTTTTGAAGATTTGACCATGCTAATATTGGTGCGGTACTAATATTTTCCTTCAAAGTGTTGAAATATTTATGTTTCTTTCCTCCCCACTGAAAAGTGTTCTTCACACTGGTTAAGGAATGCAAAGGATCTTCTATAAAGGAGAAGTTTGAAATGAACCTCCTCCAATACTATATTTCACCTAAGAAGCTTTGTATCTCAGTTACACTTTTGGGCTCAAACCAATTTACAATTACATCAATCTTGGAAGGATCAATTTTAAATTGTCCTCCTCATACAATATGATCTAATTACACAAGTGCAGTCTTACCAAATTCACATTTGGACAATTTTACATACAAATTTTCCCTTTGCAAAGTATCCAATACTTTTTTTACATGCCTCACATGTTCACCCCAAGTCCTACTAAATATAAGAATGTCGGCAAAATATACAATCACAAAATCATCTAGAAAAGGCATGAATACATCATTCATCACACGCAGGAAGTTTGTCGAAGCATTACAAAACCCAAACGACATAACTAACCACTCAAAAAATCCTTGTTTAGTTTTAAAGAAAGTCTTCCATGCATCCTATTCTGCAACCCTGATCTGATGGTATCCACTGCGCAAATCCAACTTAGTGAAATAAACAACATTCTTTAACTGATCAAGCAAATCATCTATACGAGGAAGAGGATATCGATTTTTCACCGTGATTTTATTTAAGGCCCGATAATCGACACACATTCTCCATGTGCCATCTTTCTTTGGCACCATCACGATTGGAGAAACACAAGGAGATGATTTGGGCTCGAAGACCCCTTGATCCAATAAGCCTTGTACATGTTTCTTGATCTCTACAACTGACATCCTGTACATTCCCACATTAGGAAGAGGAGAATCCTGTTGAAGATGTATTTCATGTTGGATTTCCCTTTTAGGAGGTAATCCATCTAGTTCTTGGAAAATATCATCATACTTAGAAACAATATCAATTAATTCTTTCTTATGAGAAATATCACATCCTTGGAAAGCGTCATATGTTTCGACATCTTTCTCCCTTATGACCATGAGTGCATATCTCTTATTAGTGTTTATGAGTATCTTCATTTTTCCTTCACTAATAAGTGTTGTGTTTACCCTCATTCTATGAGCTCTAACAATATATTCCACTCCCCCCTTAGTAAGGTGGTATTTGTTCTCATGACGAAAGAAGACTTATTTTCTATCATAAAGATAAGGACTCCTCAACACTATGCCACATATATCAAGTGATACAACATCCAAATCCACTTTATCAATCAACTTTGAAGCAATAGCAAATCTGAGCCTACATTGTTTTGTGACATTAATTTTTGATTTATCACATACCCAACCAAGAGGATAAGGCTTTGGATGTGATTTCTTTTCAAGACCCATATTTTTGACAAGTACTTCAGATATCAAGTTTACTTGGTAACCCAGATCAAATAATGTATCTATATTAGTGTGTTTAGATACAACTCTTATATGAAATAATTCATTCCTCTTTCATTCATCATCATGAGATTCATTATTGGAATTTGAACTAGCATGAAGGGAATCTTTACCTTGTACTCCAACCGTTGTGATCTTTCCTTCGTCTCCTGAATCGAAACCAAGATCTTGTTTCATTGTAGCAACAATATTTGTGTTCCCCTTTCCAACGAACTGTTTCGGTCTCTTCTTTGGACGTAGTTTCCCACAATGTTCATCATCATGACCAATTTTCTTGAAATGAGTGCAAGATGGCTTTCTTTCTTCTCTCTTTACTGCGGTGGTCTTCTTGTCCTTCCTTTTAAAATTATTAAATGCCTTATGTGGGAGATTGGAAAGTTTCTTTGTGGGATCTTCTTGAACATGCTTTCCCCTGTTCTCAAGGTGTGTGGGTTGCACAAAAACTTCGTCAAGAATGGTGGGGTTAAACAATATAAAATTATGACAAATATAACTGTGACATGCGCCGATATACTTCATTAAAGTTTCATAAGAATCCAAAGGAATGTTTAATGCAAGATATTTCTTCCTAAATTCTTCTGTGAAACTTTGTACAGTTTGACCTTTACTTTGTCTTAAAGTTTTCCATTCCATCACTGCTTTATGTAAATAACCCAATGGATAAAATTTCTTCCTTATCATTGATTTAAATTCCGACCACAAGGAAATAATATTACCACACTTACTTTTGTCTTGAATTTTTCTCTCCCACCATATGAGAGAGGTTCCTTCCAACCAAAAAGAAGACAGTTGCACTTTAACTTCCTCTTCATCAATATGTTGAACAACGAAATATACTTCAACCTATCACATCCAATTATCTAGCTTCTCAGGATTAGCATCTCCATTAAACATAGGTAAATTAAATTTTACATCAAGCTTTAATAATGATTTCTTAAGAGAATATTTATTTCTAGAATGATGATAATGACGAGAATGCTCAGAGGAAGAAGAACTAGAACTTGATGGTGAATATGGAGGCTCAGGAGGGTCTCATCCAGCCCCTTGATTTACTGAAGCATCATTATCAACGTGTTCTTCATTTTTCTTCATTTTCTTCTTCATCCTCTTGTCGTAGTCTCCATACATTCATTCGACCATTTCTAACATGTGATAAAAGACCATATGGAAGATTTCTCCTGTTCATCATGCTTTTATTATTATACCATTTTCTTCCTTTAGGATGCACAACCAACTTCAAGATTGAAATTCTTAAGAGTTCCTTCACCCTGCTTATGCTTGAACCTAGTAAGCATTCACACTCAAAAATTCACGTCAAATATGACTGCTCTAATACCAACATGATCTCAGATCTTTTCATCGAAGTGACTTATAATTTTTTTTATTAAATGAGAATAAATTAAAGTGCACCATTGAAGAAGGAAAAACTCAATAATGAAGATACATGAGCATCAAATATGAACAAAAAAACTTGATAATAGAGTTCTTCCCCGGTGGACTATGTCTCTGGGTCCTTCTTTCAAATGGGTAGGCCTTTTTATTAACTCAACAAACGAATTTGGAAAAATACATAAGTATACCTCATTCTGGAATTAAGCTGTAGAATCTTTGCTCAGATAAAAAATAAGACAACACCATTAAATTCATGGCATCAAATTACCCAAAAATGACTGTCTCCATGCATCAATCTGACTCTGAAACTCTGAGGCCCTTGAGAAATCTCGTCTCAGTTTCCATGCCTATTCTCTGCATTTAATTCTCTGTATTGATGTCTCGGTTCCCATGACCGATTGCACCATTTCATGCTCTCCTTCCTCCATCTATGGGTAGACCCATCTTATAACTAAAAAGTGGGGTAGACTACACAAGGTAGTCTGTTGGCCCAACAGTGGCAGAGCTATAGTTAAGGTGTTTACATAAGGGGAGGTCCCAGGTTCGATCCCACGGGCCTCCACTTTTGGGTTGTTGTTATAACTTATATATATATATGTGAGTGGTAGTTTGCTAAATTTGGAGGTGGTTTATATTTGTTGTAGGATTTCGTTTGACCACCAGATCTGGTGGGGCTCCGCTAGATTTGGAGGGATGACTTTTTTAATATTTGAAATTCGGTTCTCAGGTCCTCATTAGGCATTTGCCCATTGCCACATGGAATCATACCATTGGGCCACACCAACCACCTGAACAGTCACCTACCACATCACCTGCCACATCATCCTACCATGTCATTCTACCATGTCACCATATGGTATTCCATGTGGCTATACGGACTACCACATGGCACTTTCTCATTGTTCCACGGATTGACCTGAAAAAGACAAAAATGAGTGACACATGGCATCCTCTCATGCTGCCATGTCACCATGTTGATGTCATCATGACACGTGTCATATCCTATGTGTGCCACATACACTATACATATGATGACATCATACATACTGATGTTGATGCCATTAGTATGGATGATGACTCATCCCTTGTTGACTAAGCTAGGTTGACCAAACTTTGACCGTGAATTTCTTTCGATCCGTAAATCCGTTTGACGAGTTGTTTACACCATTAGAAATATTGTGATGCGCTCTTCATGATGATGCCACTTGCTCCGAGTTTTGAGGACTTTGATTTTTTTCCCTTTCTCTGTCTGCTAAGGCCATTTTGAGCTTCCTGAGTTGTCCTTAGTCTCCACTAGATCCTTTTTGGATCACTGAGTGATCCTCTAGATTTGGCACATTATCCTTAGGTGCCTCCTCCATATGAGATGCAAATATTTGGCAGCCCTTCCTGTAACACTTCTTCAGTTGCATTTTTAAGATCTCTCAGATAGTAACTTCCCTAGGAATTCGTTGGACTGTTCTTGGGTTCCCTTTCTCATTCAGGAAAGTGAATTCCTTGTTATGATAGTCTAAGAAGTCATGGTGTTGGTAAAATGAATCCATACCAATTAGACTATCATATGAACCCAATGGCAGGATGTTCAAATTTTCCTTGGTACTTAGCCCATTCATTGCCACTGGACATGATTTAACCATATCAATAAATTTTCTCTTGGATCTTGTAGCCAGTTGTACCAACCAATATTTCTCTTGGTAAATGCAATATTTCCACTACCTTAGGATCTATATAGCTATGACTATCTCTTAAATCTATTAAAATAGTAATGGCATGGTTATTGATCATGCCTTCTACTTCAATCATGTGTGATTGAAACTCTGCTTGTTTGTTGTCTAGGGATGCATATATCCTAGGTACACTTCTGCCCATGTCCTCCACTATTTTTTCTTACTGTACATTGTGGAAAACTCTCATTTTTTCATTTTTTTTAGGACAATATATTTACTTATGGTCTCCTTTACAGCCCCAACATTGAATGGGTGTCTTCCTTGGCCTTTGCCCACCTACCTCAGGCATTTTTTTCTCTCTAAAAGATGGTGGTCCTTGAGGACTGTTTATTAAAAATAGTTGCTTGTTCCCCTTCTACCTCTATTTCCTCTTAAACTTCTTCTTGTCCTCCCAAGCCTTCTGGAAAGCATGATTTCCTTTTTGATGATCATATAAGCATTTGGATCTCCTTATGGTTTCCTCTAAAGTATTGGGACCATCATATTGAATCTTATCATTTATGAAAGATAGAAACCCACTTAGGTATCTCTGTATCTTATTTTCTTCATCCTTGATGAAGGAGACATACTTCAATAGTTCTAAAAATCCCTTTTCATACTTGTCAATTTTCATGTTGCCCAGTTTGAGTTCAAAGAAATCTTTCATATTTTTGTCATAATACCTCCTGGTTAGGTATTTATTATCAAAATGATTCTTGAATTCCTTCCAAGTCACATTTTTCTCTCTGAGGTGTTGCACTTGCACAAGTTGATCCCACCACACGAATGCCTTTCCTTTCAGTTGATAGATATAAATTATTCCTTTTGCATGGGAAGAATAGTTATGTAATTGGAAGTACTTCCTCAAGCATAGAAACCATGTATAAACATCTTCATCCTTCTTTTGCTCTCCATCAAAAGTAGGAGGTTTGATCTTATTCATTTCTCCTTTAAATTCATCCACCCCAGACCTTCTATGCTTCCTGACAGAGATGGGATTGAGCTACTGTGTGCTATCCTATGGGAATGGTTTTGGGAGTGATGGTGATGTTTGATGCCACTCCTTGATCTTCCTTTTTCCTCATGGGTCCCATGGATTCCTGATTTGTTGGAGCCACTATCCTTATCCAACTTATTTTCAATTCTTTCTAGGATTTTCATTAACTTCATATTGAAGTCTTCCTGATGTTCCTTGGCTTTCATAAGACTTTCATTATCAACCTTGTGGCTCTGGACATCTATCTGTAATTTTCTAAGGGTCTTAGCCAGATTTATGTCTTCCTCCTTTCTTTCTCCATGTCCATTAGTGTTGGTTCCTTCCATACCCAACTGGGCTTTCATCCCTCTGATTTCATCCTCTTGACTGTAGACTATCTGTGTCATCCATCACTCTTCACTTTGTGTTTATTCTGATATGACAACTATTAATTCTGCAAAACTGTGCAGCCAACAAAACTTTGTCAAGCTAATTGTTCTTAATAATTTCATGAAAACACAAACCATTCTAATTCATTAATATATCCTACTTATTTTTTGTCAATTTCCTACAAAATTGACTATTCAAATCCAATTTATGGGTGAATTATTATCTTCTAATGTTCAAGACCTTTCTAATGCCTATTTCCATGATCAATTCATAGTTTTGAGAAGGAAGTTATGGATACTTGAACAATTTGTCTTTGCATTGATGCAATCCTGTACATGAATTCTTCCAAATCAGATTCAAATTGGCTCTTCGATCCGTGTTGGATCCATTCTTCAGGCTTACAATCCTTTCTTACTTCTTTAGGTGTAGGTATGTATGATTAAAAATTCCACGGGATCCTTCTCTAATCCCTTTCTTGTTCTTAAAACAAAATTTTGGGCGCTATCCCCTTTTCTTAGGCCTCCAAATTCATGTGACCACGAGATGTGACCAAGCACTAACAATTAGGTGCTTATCCTATGCTTCAGATCTCAGGGGTTCCAGAACATTGGGGCTTCAAAGGATCTTCCTTCATTACAATACATTTCCCCCAAATTCCAATTCTCTGAATAATCGGAGGAAGTACAGATCGATGGTCCTCATTCTTTGTTTAGATCTATAGTGGATAGGAGCTCCGGGAATCTAGGCTTCAATGGTTTCTAAATAAATTCTCTATAAATCTCCTGAAGTGTCGACTCATCAGATATTCTCTCTCTTTCCTCCACATGTCATATTCCAACCAACGGTTGAGATTAACTTAGACCTTTGGGAGTTCTTTATTCACAACAATTTGCAACTCAATTCCTCCAGAGTACCACTTATCTGGACCTTGTGATATGGTGCCACACATCCTATGTGATCAACTATCGAGATGTAATCTGGCCTTCGGGCCTCCGGAAGTCCTTGACCTCAAATTTTTATGACTTGAATCCTCCAAACTACGGGATCTACTATCGCCTGTCCTCTATTGATCAATGATGCAGATTTACTTTGCTCTTCAGAGCTTCAGGGGTTTCTCCTTCCTCACACTTCATTCCTTCCAAATGCCAAATTGGAGAAATCTTGGGGTCCACTTAGTACTGCATACCCAAGTGCTATGTGGTATATCCGACGAAGAGAACATGTGGCCCAATCTGAGGGGTGACACGTGTCAAGTTATAACTAGAAAAATCATCCTTTTAAAATCGCAAAACACACTGACATGTGGCACGCATCTTGTGTGCCCACATCACCTCAGGTGATGTCACCAAGCCATATCACTTCGGTGCTTTATGACTTGAGAAATCAGGGACTTCAGGACTCCAGGACTATAGAGAATCAAGGAATGTGAAAAAACTTTCCGCCAAACACCAAAATTCGAACTTCTTAACCTCTCACAGTCCACATAGTACTGTTGTTATTAATCAAGGTGGTGACATGTGCCCCACCATCGAGTGACACATGTCAAGTCCCAATCAATTCTAAGGGCTTGTCAAAAGTACAAAAACAAGTGACACATGGCAGAATTGGGGTAGGTCCACATCACCCTAGGTGACATCATCATGCCACATCATATATGGTGCTTCAGGACTTCAAGAATTTCTTATCATTGACACTTTCTCAAACCTGTCGAAATAATGAACTTTCGATGGGTTCCACGTCACCCCCGGTGATGTCATCATGTCACATCACTTTGAAAAACCACGACTTCAGAGATTCGTTCTCATCTACACCTTCCCAAATCTCTCAAACTGTCGACTACCAGCAAATGCTTCTCGTAGCATTGGGACTTCAGTGATTTCTTCACTGCACAATCTCTAACAGATTTCCCTGAACATCAAACCATCGAACCACTTGGGAAATCCAACGGTTCTCCTCCTTCCGAATGATCTACAGTTTAGATTCATTCCAGAACTTTGGATCTTTGATCTTTGCGCTTCGACTCCTTTCTCAACAAAACCTTAAAACTTGTCGAAGTTGTTAACACTGAGAGTCACCCTTAGATTGCAGGAGGATAAGCCCAGTACCCATCAAAATGTTTGTGGAGGTAGGTTTATGAGTGGAGTTCAAATGGACAAAACTCAGTACAAGAATGACTTAACACAAAAACTAGACAAGAAATGCATAGGGAAATGGTGTCCTCATTAACTTCAGTCAATGGTTTGTGTTTTAGGGGTGAGCAAAAGAAAAACTTAGTGAGAAAGGTGGACAACTATGCCATGGGCATCCAAATTTCAAGCAGCTTGGTGAAGAAAAACTCATGCTCAAGAGCACTCTTGAACTCAAGTTTCAGACACTTAAATATGTCATAGAAGCATAATAATAAAACCTAGATTGTCATACGACTACAACAACTCGTCTGGATCCTCCATGTATGATCATTTCAGCATAAGGGGAAATAAGATAACAAAGGAAAAGTACTGGAACATGTCACAACAACATTATAAGAAAACCTACATTACAATACAACTACAAACCTCGACTAGATCCTCCATGCCTGAGTGTTTCAGCACAGTTTACACAAGAATATGAAAGAAGATAACTTATATTAACGTGAAAGTTTCAAGTATCATACAAAGCGAGAGAAAAACTCTGTTATCAAATATTCCAAATAGGGAGCTCTGCTCAACCATTTGATGATCTTAAAAATATTGAACTGATCTATTTATACTCATATCAGTCCACAACTACCAGGAGTGTGATCTAGCCATCCCATTCAAAGCTTTACATTTGTGTATCCTTCTATCAGATTGTGCATGTATTTTTTTGTCAGACGCAAGCTCATACCATCATGGGCGTGCAGGAAAAATTGTCCATCGTAGAACCTTGGGATGGCAACTCTATCTCCTTATCCATAATTCTACACTTTCCATTTATGGACTAAGCTGAGATTTCAACTAACAGTCCCTACTCATTAACTGAATCCTCCTTGGGATGGGAGCACGACTGGATGACTAGCGGGCGACCACCTGTTGCTATCGGATACAATATTATATGCACATGTGATTTCGGGGCCACGAGAAGTGGTTTAGGCCTACACTTCTTTCGGCCCAAAATGCACCCTCTTCCTCCACCTAGGTTCCCCACAAAAGTGTGGTTAGGATTTCGACCCGCCTTTGTATTTTAACGTCCGCGCAACTTGTGGTGCCTAAATGATCGGTTGCCGCTAATCTAATCACGACCCGAGATCTGGGCAGTCACGCTATTTTAGCTCCACCGCTAAATCTTTACCTTCCCGCCAAAATTATAAACTCTTTAATTATGCTTGGGGGAGGCATCAATTTTGGTGCTAGGGAGCTTTGATGCTGAACAAGAATATTTCCCGGAGAACGGCTTCCGGAAGCTGACGTGGTGACCTGATGTCACTGTGTTGATGTGTCACAGAAAGGAGGGTGAAACGCGTCACTTGGAAACAAGCAGATGATATTCCCAAAGGTTCTTGGACTGAATGCTATGTGTTAGCACCATATGGACAGGTGGCGAAAGAACTAAACCTCCACAGTAGAAACATTTCAGGAAATTGCAAGCAAGGAGGGAGCGAGAACGCTGAAGCTCTGGAGTTCAAAGAATATATGAGTCACTGGATCTGGGAGGACACACGATAGATATCCATGCACTCCATCGGAATGTCTTCAATAGGAAACTAAAAATAGAGGAGCGAAAACTCCTGAAACCTGAAATGGCGAAGCAAATCATGACCATCTGTTGAAGACAGACACACAAAAGAGATCTGCATACTTGAGATCGAGGTGACAGAGGAGACGTTGATCGAGAGTTGTCTGGAGAACCAAATACATACAAAGCTAAAATCCTGGCTGTTGATGGCATAGACGTGCGACAAAGATCTATGCATTTCGGGAAAAGCATTTCGGAGAAAATCGAGAGGAGAAGTGCCAAAACACCTAAAACTTGAATTCTCGAAGTAAATCATGATCGCTCGATGGAAAAGGATGTGTGGTGCCTGATATTTAACTCTGGGGCTAGACCTCGTGAAACTTTGACATGCCGAATACACATGAGCTGTTGATCTAAACTGCTCCTGGGATCTCCGTCGTTGGAAAAATAAAGTCACCCGCTACCTGTTTTTTAAACCCGAAATTGGATGCTTTAAATGTTGCGTTTGGACGTTTATGTGCAAAAAAGGACTTGGTCCTCCTGCGAACCTTTGAGAGATTTATGTGATAACATTGGCTCCACATGGGATGGTATGCTCCATGTGAGCTACCAAGAACAAGAAGTTACAGTGCCTTAGCTGTTGGGTTGCGGAGTCAAGCTCAAATACATTTTGTTGAAGACATCAGGTTGATATGTACACTATTCTACAAAAAGAAAAAAAACACATGTGCTTCAAAAGGAGTTTATTTATGTACAATCCTAGACTAACTGATTGTTTACAATGTGCTAGGTGAAAGCAAAATTCCACCATAGCCACCCAAACTCCTTGGTAACATAATTCTCATTTTCACTGCAAATGATCCACAAAAGGTAAGGGAAATATGATAGCAGAATGAAAACATGTTTTGGAACACTGACCATACCCCCAAATGATGATAAGATGAATAATTTTGTAGGCTCCAATTCTTTTGGAAAATTCAACTCCATATATAACAACATGGGGTCATAAAATTTATAATAAGGCATGCTCAACTGGTAAGAAATTACCTCCTTTATTTCATCACTGCTCACCTGTTGTTTGATGTTCTCAGAGTGTACAAGTGGATAAAGGATGGATGCAGGTTGGCTAATCCTAGGTGATATTTTCTCATGTACAAGTGTTGGACATGCAATACGCTGGACATTTAGATTTTCATTTTCTCCTTCATTATCTTATACAGGAACCATGCTACGAGGTTCCAAAGAAACCATGGAAAAACTATTCTCTTCGTCATCTTCACTGGGATTTTCATCAAAAATTGGTTGTTTTTGGTTAGTATTTGAAACAACTTCTTCATCATAAGTAGGGCTGCCAAAAACATCTATTTAAAGAACAAAAATATCCTCTGCATTTTCTTCATAAGAGCAACAAACAAAATTTGCCTTCAATTATGAAAAGCTAGGAAAAAA
>SNQJ01S0005865.1:38218-68238 GCA_010110895.2 Picea sitchensis | reverse complement strand
TCCTTCCTCTCTTGGTTCTTCCAAAACCCTTGCCTGTACCTAGGCTGGTTCCTCCATCTCCATGCAAACCTGTGGACATGACCTGGGACTCGGAGGAAGACGCACCCGGGCTACGGTGCGGGCATGTGCTGACGACCATTAATTTTTGTGCCACTATTTGCTTCAGTTCGTTAATTGTTATGTTGTTTTGTTGCAGGTTCTCCTCGAGTGTTTTCTTTGAAAGGATTTGTGCTTGCATTTAGATTTGATGACTTACGTATTGGTTTGTTCTTTGTGGTTGCAGGTCGCATGGGGCTGGTGCTTGGATGCTAGGATTTGTATTGTGATGTGTGTTAATATGTAGATGCTCGATAGCTTGTGGATATGGAGATTGGCCCCCAACCAATATTGGATATTTGGCTCATCCCTTCATGGTTTAGTGCTTGGTTTCGGCCTGGGTGTTCGCTTGACATGATGTGAATTTGTTAGTTAACTCTTTTGGGCTCTCCTCTTCGTAGCTGGCTAGTCGGTCTTGTGTTTTGACTTGTATGTTGTTTATATAGGAGCGCTAATCCATAATGCGTGTTGATGTAGGTACTTTGGCTTGCATTGTGTTGAGTTGTGTATGGCAGGTGTGTTATGGACCTCCACTTGGTGGCTTGATTTCGCGTTTGTGCACTGTCTATGACTTGTGTTTTGCGAAGGATGTTGAAAATCTGCAGGATAGTACATGCCAGATGGTTCCTTTTCGGCATCTTCCTCTTCCTTTTGTCCCACTTTTCCCTCTTGCTGCTCCACTAGCTCCTGTGCCTCCACAGCCTCTTGCCTATGCTTCCATCTTTCATTCAGCCTTTGTCCATTTCCTTTGACTTCCTTTGGTCCTCGTGTCTCATCTATCATTTTCTCTATTTCAACTTTGGATGGTTGTTCATTTAATATTTCCAATACATTGTCATTGGTCTGTGCAATTTGTGTGGTAGCTAGCTGAATCTTTCCTTCGCATGCACGTTTTCACCGCAATACAACACAGAGTACACATAAACATCCTGGCTTATGGAGATGACTTCTATGTCGACATTGTGACCTGATTTTTGCATGCATGTCCTTCTTCTTTGTTTCTTCTTGAAAGGATCTATCAAAATCCCCTGTTTTTGGCCCAGATTCTTCATCAGTCCCTCAAAAAAATTTATTTTCTAGGTGAAATGAAGCACAAAAAGACATCCCACAGATGCACAGAGGAATGGAAAAAATGCAGCCCATAAATACATGTAATGTCCTCATCTTTGGGTTCCCCTCTGTTTTGAGTTGCATCTTCAGATATTAATAATGAAAGCATTGGGCAGAGGATCCACCGTTACCCCCTTTCCCTCCTTGAGGACTTGCAGTCCCTACACAACGTCATTCGACAACAACACTGTAATGCCACCTGGGTCTGAGTGTGGGGACAATCCGAAAGTCATATGCAGTTGAGGAAATTTGGGGTAATAATTCATTCTTAGGCACTGCCCTATATCCTCTCCACCGAAGGCCTCTTGCAAGTATCCTTTCCCTAGCCCTAAATTCGTTGAAAAAAAAAATTCCCATCAACAGTCTGCACAACTTGTTTATTTGTTGACTGTATTCATCCACAGTTTCTCTCTTTTTATTTTTGTCATCGGTTTTGGGTTTCCTAGTTTGTTCATGGTTAGATGTATCTACCATATGGGTATTATTGTGACTATTTTATGATCTTGTTTCACTTTATTTTACCATATGTAACTCCATTAGCAACGATGAAGATTTTTGTATTTTGTATATAGTCTCACGATTTGTTATTACCAATTGTTGAAGATATAAAATATTAATTGTATAAATTTATGACATATTCTATAAATGTGGTATAATGAAATACCCATGATTGTTTTACAATATTACAGACTGTAACTCTTATTAATTCTCAACCTATGCAGGTGAAGAGTCATTCTTATAGGCGGCTAGAACCAGAGAGAGTATCTCTTTTTCTAATGCACATACCCTCCTTCAATTCTTCTGGGAAGCATGCACACTCTCACATTCATTTTGGGTAGTCTACTTAGGGTTCTAGGCCATTTTTGTTTATTTTTATTTTGAATTGATTCAAGGGTTTTAGGCTATAGGATGGGAGTTGTTTTAGGATATAGTTTGCACAATTATGTGGGTGGTAAAGACTTAGGTTTCAGTTTTTTGAAACTAGGCTTTGATACCATGTGTAAGGCCTCTACCAACAGAGCCTTATAAATCATAAATTAAAATAGAGACATGCTAACTTAACCTTAAACCGTTTCTTATACATCAAAATAATCCACTACATAATCAACATATTAATATTTATGAGCAGATTATAATCACTTTCATAACACAACAGAATAATGAATAATTTACATACCTCTAATTGATGTTACTATTGTCCCCAACTCTGCTTGATGCACTGCCCAAAACCATCTAACCACCCAGCCAGCTAAGAATAGAGCCTCTCTGACTCCCTAGCTCCAGGATTCTATAAGGATTCCTGGCCTCCGAGCCCAAAACTCCCAGCAACCGATGCTCCCTTGTGACAGTCCACAGAACTCCAAACTAGAAAAATATAGTCCCTAATATCAAAATAATGCTTCCTTCCCCCAAAATCAAAAGTTTCCTCTCTTGAATGCCTATGCCCCCTCATATCCTCCTTCCCATTCACCACCTCCTCCCTTCATTCAATGCCACCCACATTTTCCCTCCATTTAATGCCAACCACCTTATCCCCTTCTCCTTAATGGTTCCCTCTTGCATTACGTTATGTTTTCTTTTAAATAAATTAAAATTTATTAAACTTTAATTCGTTACCCAAACATTAAATGAGTTAATTAATTAATTAATTATTTAATTAATATACATTAAACAATAAATAATTAAATAATATTATTAGTAAATAATCATTATTTAACTAATATACCTTAGGATAGTTAATTAAACTTAATAACCCTTTAACAATTATTTAACTAGGGTTGTTACAGATTGCGCCATGTTTCCTTGCTGACGTGGATCCTCATGTGGCACACGTTCTTCTCCTGGATCTAATGATTGTCATAGATCCCAATGTATCTTAGATCGATGACTAAGTGTGTCTTCGGACCTTTGTCCTTTGGGACTTCGGGATTTTTAACATTTCTTGGTGGTGAAACCCCTGAAGCGATTCTCCCAGAGTGACGTAACTTGCTTACGTCACTTGTTGACATGACACGAACCAATTTCTTATTGACACTTGTCATCATCTGATTATGCCATGTGTATTCACTGACGTGGTCTGCTGACATGGTATGCCACATATCCTTGTTGACATGGTCTAGTGACGTGATCTACTGATGTGGTCTTCTGACCAACAACTCTGATCCAATGGTCCTCATATGTCCTCCAAATCTGATGGTCCTTCTTAATTTTGGATTTTTGTGCTTCGGGTTTTTCCAATCTCAAACATTCCGGAGTGTAACCTCCTCATACCTTTATATCCAAAGTGAATCCTATTCGTTGATCAAGATCTTAGATCGATGGCTTGATCTTTCTGTGATGCAGCTCTTCTAGCATATGATGTCCTTCCACTTGGAATGATCCAACGAATGAAGGAAATTTTAATTTCAGGAATTTCAAATCTCAAGCTCTCCAGAGTGTAACCTCCCCGCGTCTTTGGATCCAAAGTGAATGTTGTTCGTCGATCATGAACTTATATCAACGGCTTGATGTTTCTACGATGCAAATTCACTGGCTTATCTTTTCCTTCCACTTGAAAGTGATCCGACGGTTAATGGGAATTCGCATAATCGAATTCTCAATCATTTTTCCTCTCTTATTCTGTCCTTCCACTCAAAAATGATCCAACGGTCATGAGGACACTCGAAGCAGATCAATAGTTGATGATGATTGTGGAACCACAAGTTGCGAGTGATTTAACTCGACACCCAAACTCCACAATTTGAAGTTGTCCATTGTTGGTGAGTTAACCACAATCGTTGATATTTGAATCTATAAGATCAGATGGTCCTAACTAATTGTGGGATTGGAAAAAGTGCGATGTTTAATTCTTCTTTCAATATCCGCAATTCATCCCTGCCGTAGATTTGGCGATTGCACATCTGACGGTCACGCTTTAATCTGACTTAAACTCATTGTTTGTTGGATCAACCACAGTCGTAGATCTTTGAACCTATGAGATTTGACAATCTAGATAGATTTTGGGATTGTAACTGGCGAGTAGTTTAATTCAACTTTCGCTCCCCACAATGCATCTCTGTTGTTGATCTGTCTTGCAGATCCGACAGTCTTGATTTGATCTGAGTTTTATCACACCATCTCTTTTGAGATTTTGATATTCATTCGTTAAATCTCCTGATCTTTTATGTCCATTCACTTCTGTACTGCGTTTTCCTTTCTGAGCTATGATCTATGCATACTGTTCGCTCCTCCTCCTGAGCTTACGTTTCTTTCTGAGATTTGATCTCTGTATACTCATGTTATTCCTCTCAAGATTTTATTTTCATACTGTTCGTTTCTTCTTCTGAAATTATGCTTTCCCTGTTTGGCATCATTGCTTCTTTTCTTGCATGTAAACATACCATCGTCATTGTTGTTCTTGCCATCAAGGACAAGCACACTCTGCCTGTAAACATGCCAATAATACCCCCCTTTGGCATTGATGGCAACCCTGAAGGACTGCATTTTTCTACTTATACCTCCAACTGTAGCATCCAGACCACACCTTTTCTCCCCTTTTGACATCAATGTAAAAGAAAACATGCTCCCCCTGAGCTGTTGCAGTAGTTTTTAGAGGTATCAAATATTCAACCATTACATACTCCCCCTGATAGGATGGATTCTCTTATTTGATTGCTGCAATGTATTTGTATATAACTCAGAGTCTTCTCCTTTTGATTCTTGGACATGTTCATCTTCAGCTTCAGTTGTGTCCTCTATAGTAGACTCAATATTTCTCACCTCTCTTACTGGGACTCCTTCATCAACCTTTTCTTATCATAACTGAATGAATCCCCATGTCACTCTTCTTTGATCTTCTATTACAACAACTTCATTTTCTTCTATGATGCTTAAAATCCAAGGATTTTATTACCATATTCATCACAAGTAAAAATAATAATCCTTACAAACACTCTCATAGCTCATTTGGTTCATCCATGAAGATGTCTCTCTTCTAAACTTATTCTAAGGTGTCCGAGTAGCTTTTGGGTATCCTTCTTGACATGATCTTTTAAATATTGTACTATTTCTTTCATTCTTTGAACATGAAGAACCTGAGTCATACCTTCTTTCCCTTTTTACAAATGAAGGACATGTGTCAGAGTTGTCTTCACTCTTTACAAATGAAGGACTTGCATCAAGTTTCTTAGGAATATTGATTTCTTCCCTGTTGTATCCAAGACCGGATTTGTCATTTGGTGATCTATGACTATCCAAGATCTCATCCAGGATCATGGAATTGTTCAAGAACTTGATTTGGGTGTTTGACTTCTCAACCTTCTTTCTAAGATTCACAACTTCTGCTTCCAACTTATGACATGATTCTTCTTCTACTTCTTCTTTTCTTGCATGGGAGGATTCAATATCAACATCATTATCTGTCTATATGCCTTTAGCCACCACTTATCCAAAGTTTACATTTTTTACCTTACAATATTTGGATGTGAACACCTCTTCATAGCCCATTTCACACATTTGACTTATACTGAGAAAATTATGTTTTAGACCATCTACAAGCAGAACATCCTACGAATCTCTTTTTCCATTACTCAAACTCACCATCCCTTTACCATTGATTTTACCTGGTTCATCATTTTCAAAGGTCACATTTCCTATTTTTCTTTTACTTATAGAAAAAAACGTATCCTTGTCTCCAGTCATGTGCTTGGAACATCCACTGTCTATATTCCAGGATTCCTTTTGTTTTTGAGATGAAAGTACTAGACCACATTTTTCACTATCTTTCTTTTTCCATGTGCTAGGATTTCTATCAAAGAGCTTTATCCTTGGATCTGCTTTGTAATTATTCAGATGGAAGTTTTCAAATTTGTGGCCGAAGTTATGACAGTTATAGAATTTAAGCTCACTGTTCAATAAGTCAAAGTGATTGTTGCAACATTTTCTACTCATTGTCTGTTTATTATTTCTTGACCTCCTCAATTGCATGTATCTAAACTTAATTTGACAATTTGTAATCCGTGGTTGTTTGTTACTTGCCTATCTCATTCTTTATTGTGGCAGATATTTGTTCCTTGGTTGTCTTGATTGCTCATGTATAGATCTTAAGGAACAATTTACAACTTTGTGGCCAAAGTTAGAACAATAGAAACAATATCCATAGAAAAAATATTTGTACCTGGAAAATGGCTTTCTTCTTTGAACAAGTCGATTTCTTCCATGTTGGTGATTTCCTTGAGAAAAGGGTGTATTATTTATTTGATCTATAGATTCAGTTTTGGCACCGTTTTCTTTACTCCTCCTTGGCGGCTTATTATCTTCCTTTTTTTATGCAAGTTTGTCGTTGTCATTGGTTGTAGATTTGACAAACTTGATGGATTCTTTGTTTCTTGGTTGACCACTACTTGATCCCTCTTCATAAACCAAACCAGTTTTCAACTTTGGATTCCTTTGCTGATTCATTATGGTGGCTAATCCTTCTGAGGCTTTGATACTTGATAGATTCTGGTGACAGAAGGATTGGAACTTATCCAACTCTTTCCTAGTTTTCACTACTTCTTCTTCCAGAGCTTCACATCTTTCCTTATTTTCTGATAAATGTTTTTTCAGAATGTCTTTGATTTTCTTTGCCTCTTCTAATTCCACTATTAGTAAAACAAAGTCTTCACTTGGTTCTTTACCATTCTTTTCAAACTTCATCAACAACTGTTTTTGTTTTCTCTTCTTAAGTTTGAGTCTGTCAATCTCTTCTAAAGCACCGAGCAACTCTCCTTCCAAGTCAACCACAACTTCTTCATTACTAACATCACTTCCTATGATTTCATTATCATAATCCTCTTTGGACATAAGCACAAAGTCATTAACCTTATATTCACAGGAAGAGTCACTATATGTGTCTTCTGAAGAGTAATCATTGTTTACACATAAAATTTCCCTTTTACCAAATCTCTTGGATTTGTACTTCTCTTCACCTTCAGAGTTCTGGTCCTTCTTCTTGTGTGAACACTTAGGTGAAAAGTGACCTATCTTTCCACAGTTAAAAAACTTGAAGGGAAACTTGCCTTGATACTTTTCTGATCCTTTCTTTAGTCTTCTCACAAATTTTGCTTCAATTTCATCAGGCTCAGATTCCTCATTCTTATCTGCTTTAAAAGAAGCTTATCTAATGGTGGATTTATCTTTATCTATCCTCATTTCATATGTAGTCAACGTTCCTAGAAGTTGATCAAAATCCAAATCTTTTAGATCATTAAGTTCTTCTATAGAAGAGACTTTTGGGTTGAATCTATCTAGCAGAGATCTCGAAAATTTCTGAACTAAAGAGGCTTCCTCAACTTTTTCACCAAGTTCTTTCATTGCATTTACTAGTTCCTCAACTCTTAAGAAAAATTTATTAACTGTATCATCCTCATTCATATTTAGTTGTTCAAACTATAATTTGTAGGTTTGAAGCTTAGAATCCTTTACCTTCTCATTACCTTGATAACTGCGAATGCGTTTGTCCGACATTGCTTTGGCATATTCTAAGTGCATAAATTTTACAAATTCTTCTTCTGCAAGCCCACTTAGAATAACATTCATTGCTTTAATGTTGAAGCTGAATTCTAGCTTGTCATCCTTATTAGATAGTATAATTGGATTTACATAACCAGTCTCTACCACATCCCAAATGACTGGACCTAAAGCCATTATGTAGGTTCTCATCCTAACTTTCCAGAAGGCAAAGTTTTTCCATTGAACAACGAGGGATTATTGGCTGAAGTTCCTTCATGGCTAGTCATGATTAAGATATAGGATCTACCCTTAGATAAAAGGAACCATATCTGATACCAATTGTTGGACAACTGAGAGGGGGGGGTGAATCTGTTGTTACTGTTCTTAAACAATTATTCCCATTTTAAACTCTTTGCAGAACACACACACTATTCAACATCAATCACAGACATGAAATATACAGAGATAGATATTTCCTGAGGAAACCCATAAAGGGAAAAACCTCTTCTTCTTGATATGATAAGTAATCTTTATTTTCTGTACATTATCATTCTTAGGAGAACCAACTCCTTTTGAGGCTACCACCTCTTTTTTACAAGAAACAACTTGTTGAGAGCACCAACTCTCTGGTTTCTCTAGCACCCACTAGAAGGAAGCACCAATTCCCTAGTTTCTATAGCACCCACTAGAAGGAAGCACCAACTCCCTGAGTGTTCCAACACAAACTGGATGGAAGCACCAACTTTCAGTTACACAGGCACCAACCTGTATAACAGAGAACAATAGTTCTCCCTTGCACCACCCTAGCACCCTATTTTTTTTGGCTGCAACCAGATGGAAGCTACAACTCCCTGTTTTCAAGAACCACTTGAAACTCTGAGGAAAACAACCCTTCCTAGAACCTCCCTACCACGCTAAAATATAAATCTTTTCTTTTCATAAATTTATCACAGTGATACACTATTTATCAATGGATTACTAGTCACTTCACTATTATGCTACACTACTCTTCTATGCCTACATCATTGTCTTCCTACTCGCACCTTCTTGAGCTTTCTGATCTTCTGCTCTATCTCTGTATACACACCTTGTCTTTCTCTTCCTCTATAAGATATGCATTTATGTTCCTTGATTCTTATGCACTTTATTCTCTATGTCTTCTTTCATTCTATGTGTTATGCCTCTTCTGTGCATTTCATCTCCTGCACACAACATGCTTCTACCCACATGAATCACACTCAATAGAAACAAACCTCTCTTCTCTATTCTGCATATATTTATCATGCCAAGTCCTCTTCCAAATCATCCATGCAACTCATCTTCTTCTTTGGCGGTTATACTGAGTCGATTCGTCATCAGTGGATTATCCTAAGATTCTTTACCTTCTCTGGAAGTGCGACACTTTGTCTTCTTTGTCACAGTTGAGATTATCCTCTCTGTTTCAGTTACAGACTTTGACACTTTTCCATCTGTCAGTTATCTCTATGATCAGTCTTCATTCCATTGGCATTTACCTCGAGGCTCTTCAGCTCCTCTGGCGATCACCCCGTAGCTCCTCACATTCTTTGGCCGATACAATCACTTTGTTCTGGCAGTTACAACAAATCAATTATGGCTTCTTTGGCTTCTAAGCCCCTTCCTTCACGTGATCACTGGTGGTGACCATATGCCTGGGATTAATGAGCGCTTGAGCTCTTTATTAATTCAATGGCCATGATTCATTCTCTTGAAATGGACGATTGTGGTAACTTTGACATTTCTCCCTTTGAATATTTTGGGTTTCAAACCTTTGAAAACTTCTGAATCATAATTTTTGAATAGATCGAACGTTTTACATTTAGTTCGTGGAAACAGATCAATCTGTAGATTTGATTCTTACAAGGCTTAATCTGATGTCCAATACTTAATCAACCATTGAGATGGATGTCCAACTTTTACTCTGGGTCTTTGGCTATTATACTTACGCTATCCTTCCACTGTATCTTGATCAATTGTTGAGAGTGCACCCAACATTAGATTGACTGTCAAGATCTCCTTCGGGTCTCTGGACTTCAGAGATTTCAACTTTCAACTAGAAATTCTTGAAGTGAGATTTCTCCGAAATCTCATATTAGCTGACACATACTTCCCTTGATGATCAACATTCGAGATTTGTCTTCGACAATTTTCATTTTCTCCCCATCCAAAAACTTCCGAAGTTGTGAATCCACTGACGCATGCCCCTTTCAGATCAATGGTTGAGATCTCCTTCGGGTCTCCAGACTTCAGAGACTTAAAATCTCAAACCCCTTCTTTCCTCTGGAGTGATGTGACTTACTTACATCACTTGATGATGTATCATGAGCCTAGTAGCTGCCACATGTCACTCGGATTAGTGATTTTCATGTACCTGAAATGCCGAATCAACTTGACACTTGTCATTCTCTGATTGCACCATGTGTCCTTGCTGATGCAGTCTTGCTGACGTGGATCCTCATGTGGCACATGTTCTTCTTCTAGATATAATGGTTGTTCTATCTCCCGATGTATCTTAGATCAACGACTGAGAGTGTCTTCAGACCTTCGTCCTTTGGGAATTTTGGAATTTTAACATTTCTTGGTGGTGAAACTCCCGAAGAAATTCTTCTGGAGTGACGTAAATTTCTTACGTCACTTTTTAACATGGCATGATCCAATTTCTTCTTGAAACTTGTCATCATATGATTATTCCATGTGTAATCGCTGACCTGGTCTGTTGACATGGTCTGCCACATATCCTTGTCGACGTGGTCTGCTAACATGATCTGGTGATGTGGTCTTCTGACGTGGTCTGTTGACCAACAACACTGATCCAACAGTTCTTGTATGTCCTCCAAATCTGATGGTCCTTATTCATTTCATATTTTCGTGCTTTGGGTTTTTCCAATATCAAACATTCCAGAGTGTAACCTCCTCATATATTTATATCTGAAGTGAATCTTGTTCATTGATCAGTATCTTAGATCGATGACTCGACCTTTCTGCAATGCAACTCTTATGGAATATCCTATCCTTCCACTTGGAATGATCCAACGGCTGACAAAAATCCGCATTTCAGTTGTTCGGGGAATTTCAAATCTCAAGATCTCAGTGTAACCTCCTCGCATATTTGGATTTGAAGTGAATGTTGTTCGGCATATTTGGATTTGAAGTGAATGTTGTTCGTCGATCATGAACTTAGATCGATGACTTGATATTTTTGCGGTGTGGCTTTGCTGGCTTATCCTGTCCTTCCACTTGAAAGTCATCTAACAGCTAATGGGAATTCGCATAATTGAATTCTCAATCATTTTTCCCCGCTTATCCTGTCCTTCCACTGAAAAATGATCCAACGGTCATGAGGACACTCGAAGTAGATCAACGGTCAATGATGATTGTGGAACCACAACTTACGAGTGATTTAACTTGACACCCAAAATCCGCAATTTGAAGTTTTGCACTCTTGGTGAGTTAACCACAATCGTTGATCTTCAAAGCTATAATATCGGACGGTCTTGAATAATTGCGAGATTGGAACAAGCACGATGTTTAATTATCCTTTCAATCTTGACAATTCATCTGTGCCGTAGATTTGGCGATTGCGCATCCAACAGTCACGATTTAATATGACTTAAATTCATTGTTTGTTGGATCAACCACAATCATAGATCTTTGAAGATATGAGATCTGATGATCTAGACAGATTGTGGGATTGTAACAGGTGAGTAGCTTAAATTATCTTTCTCTCCCCACAATTCATCCATGTTGTTGATTTGGCTTGCAGATTCGACGGTCTTGATTTGATCTGAGTTTTTTCGTGCCATCTCTTCTGAGATTTTGATCTTCATTCATTAACTATCCTGAGATTTAATCTCCATTCACTTATGTACTATGCTTTCCTTTCTGAGATGTGATATCTGCATACTATTCGCTCCTCCCCTTGAGCTTATGCTTCTTTCTGATATTTGATCTTTGCATACTCATGCTATTCCTCCTGATCTTTGATTTTCATATTGTTCGCTTCTTCTCATGAACTTATGTTATCCCTATTATCCATTATTGTTGCTTTCCTCATTGCTACTTTTCTTGCCTATAAACATACCATCATCATTTTTATTCTTTCCATCAATGACAAGCACACTCTGCCTATTAACATGCCAACAAAATCTTCCCTAATTTTTTTTTTTAACTAGCTTATCATTTATCTCAGCTTCATTGTCAAGAGAAATATCTACTGTAGAATACACTTTCTCTTCAAAATATGAATATTCAAAAGATACATGTTGATCTTCATAGACAAAAGATACATCTGATATGATGCCATATGTTTCTATGTTATTTATATCACAGTGAATATCTTTCAACACCTCTCGATCTTCATGCCAAATTCTTTCCTCCACAATAAATGTTTAATCACAAATATGGTTTTCGTGACTAGCAGAATCTATATGAAAAAAATAAAACTCATCACAATAGTTTTCATAAAGATACTCAGCTGAAACATAATATTTGTAAAAATGAATTGAAATCTGCATGAAAACATGTCAAAGAGTTGATGCTTTCAATGGGAAGATATCCACACGAATCACAAAAAATCCACTCTAATGAATGCCTGAAAGGATTAATCTAAACATCTTCATGCATGATATGAAGTTGATGAATAAAATCATGAAAATAAAAAAAATGCTCAGCCGGTACCTCCCAATCTTTTACTCAAAATTTAGGAAGACTATTTTCCCATTCATCTCTATTAGGCAGTGGATTAGCGAAACCAACTATTTTTGAAAAATCACAGAAGGTATACCTCTGAGATAAAATATTTTCCATTTCAAACCAGTGGATTCTCCATGGTGAAAGATGAGTAGTCAGAATAATGTGTCAAGCTTTAGTTCACCATATAAAACTGGATCTCTGCAATGTCGTTCTTCTTAGGGAGCTTTTCAATATGGAACAACAACTAAAAGATTTCTTGAGAAAGCTTTCCTTTCTTGATAATATTCTATGGGTCAGCTTCAGGTGTTTTCTAGAGGTAGATGTGGATTAGACCTCGCATGTCTTACTTTGGGATCCATAACTGAAATAGTGGATTCTCTACGTGCAAGTTGCAATATTCAAGTTACTAATTTTTGATGCACCTTCAGAATCATAATTTCTTTGTCCTTCAATCCCAGGGAAATGTCTTCAATTCGTTCCTCGACAGTGATTCCATGAATGTTAGCACTGAGATTCACCCTCAAATTGCAGGAGGATAAGCCTAGTACACATCAAAGTGTTTGTGGAGGTAGTTTTATGAGTGGAGGTCAAATGGACAAAACTTAGTACAAGAATGATTTAACACAGAAAATGGACAAGAAATGCATAGGGAAATGAGGTCCTCATTAAATGCAGTCAGTGGTTTGAGTTTTATGGGTGAGAAGAAGGAAGACTTGGTGAGAAAGGTGGACAATTATTCCATGGGCATCCGACTTTCAAGCAGC
The DNA here is from genome assembly GCA_010110895.2 of Picea sitchensis. Classification (NCBI taxonomy): domain Eukaryota; kingdom Viridiplantae; phylum Streptophyta; class Pinopsida; order Pinales; family Pinaceae; genus Picea; species Picea sitchensis. The sequence goes on along the minus strand of SNQJ01S0005865.1, from coordinate 55,087 downwards.
TTGGCGAAGAAAAACTCAGGCACAAGAGCACACTTGAACTCAAGTTTCAGACACTAAAATATGTCACAGTAGCATAATAATCAAACCTACATTATCATAAGACTACAAAAAATCATCTGGATCATCCATTCACGATGATTTCATCATAAGGGGAAATAAGATAACAAAGGGAAAGTACAGGAACATGTCACAAGATCATTATAATCAAACCTACATTACAATACAGGTACAACCCTTGACTAGATCCTCCATGCATGAGTGTTTCAACACAGTTTACACAAGAAGATGAAAGAAGTTGACTTATGTTAACGTGAAAGTATCAAGTATCATACAAAACCAGAGAACAACTCTGTTATCAAATATTACAAAATAGGGATTTCTGCTCAACCATTTGACAACCTTAACAAAATCTTGAACTGATCTATTTATACTCAGATCAGTCCACAACTACCAGGAGTGTAATCTGGCCATCCCATTCAAAGCTTTACATCTGTGTATCCTTCTGTCAGACCGTGTGTGTATTCTTTTGTCATATGCAAGCTCATAACAACATACACCTGTAGGAAAAATTGTCCATCGCAGAACCTTGGGCTAACAACTCTGTCTCCTTAGCCATAATTCTATGCTTTCCATTTATGGACTGAGATGAGGTTTCAACTACCAGTCCCTACTCATTAACTGAATCGTCCTCGGGATTGGAGTGCGACTGGATGACTAGAGGGCAACCTCCTGTTACTTCCAGATACGATATTATATGCACACGTGTTTTTGGGGCCACGGGAAGTGGTTTAGGCCCACACCGCTTTCGGGCCTGAAATGCACCCTCTTCCGCCACCTAGGCTCCTTGCAAAACTGTGGTTAGGATTTCAACCCATGTTTGGATTTTAACAACCGTGTAGCTTGTGGCACCGAAATGATCGATGACCGCTGATCTGATTGCAACCTGAGATTTGAGAAGTCCCGCTAATTTAGCACCACCGCTAAATATTTACCTACCCGCCAAACTTAGAAACTCTTTAATTATGCTTCGGGGAGGCGCCAAATTTGGTGCTAGGGATATTTGATGTTGAACAAGAATATTTTCCATAGAATGGCTTCCCGAAGCTGATGTGGTGACCTGATGTCACGGTGTTTATGTGTCGCAGAAAGAAGGGTGACACACGTCACTTGGAAACAAGCAGATGATATGCTCAAAGGTTCTTGTACTGAGTGCTACGTGTCAGTGCCAGATGGACAGGCGGGGAAAGAAATGAACCTCCATAGCAGAAACACTTCGAGAAATTAAAAACAAGGAGGGAGCGAGAATGCCAAAGCTCTAGAGTCTGGAGAAGATCTGAGCCGCTGGATCTCGGAGGACATGTGACAAAGATCCATGCACTCCATGGGAATTTGTTCTGGAGGAAACCAAAAAGAGAGGATCCAAAACTATCGAAACCTGAAATGACGAAGCAAATCATGACCATTCGTTGGAGACGGAAATGCGACATAGATCCACGTACTCAGGAGCAAGGGGATAGAGGAGTCATTGATTGAGAGTTGTCCAGAGTGACAAAGAGATATGAAGCTAAAACCCTGGTTGTTGATGGCATAGACACGTGACAGAGAGATGTTCATTTTGGCAAAAGCATTTCGGAGAAAATCAAGAGGAGAAGTGCCAAAACACCCGAAACCCGAATTCTCGAAGTAAATCACGATGATCCAATGGAGAAGGATGTGTGGCGCTTGATATTTAACTTCAGGGATTTTTTCTAGTGCTAGACCTCAGGAAACTTTGACATGTCGAATACACATGAGCCATTGATCTGAAATGATCCTGGGATCTCCATCATTGGAAAAATAAACCCGTCTGCTGCTTGTTTTTTAAGCCTGAAATGGGTTGCTTTGAATGCTTCGTTTGGACGTTTCTATGCAACAAAGGACTTGGTCGTCCTGTGACCCTTTGACAACTTTATGTGATAACAATGGCTCCATAGGGGATGGAATGCTCCCTATGAGCTTCCAAGAACAAGAAGTTTCAGTGCCTTAGTTGTTGGGTTGTGGATTCAAGCTCAAATACATTTTTCTCAAGAAATCAGGTTGATATGTATACTATTATAATAAAAGAAAGCAAACACATGTTCTTCAAAAGGATTTTATTTATGTACAATCCTAGAATAACTGATTGTTTACAATGTGCTAGGTGAAAGCAAACTTCCACCATAGCCACCTAAACTACTTGGTAACATAATTCTCCTTTTCACTGCAAATGATGCACAAAAGGTAAGGGAAGTATGACAGCAGAATGAAAACATGTTTTGGAACACTGACCATACCCCCAAATGATGATAAGATGAATAATTTTGCAGGCTCCAATGCTTTTGGAAAACTCAACTCCATATACAACCCCACAGGTTTGTTGGTGCAAGTTTGATTAGACCAGGGTCCTTCTCAGGTTACCAACAAAAGGTACCGAGTAGTCTAGAGCGTTGGAATTTTCATATCCTCCGAAGAGAAGAAGTCTCACTCGAAGTGTTGCCGAGACAAATAGATAGGGAAGGGAAAGGAAAAGACTTAGGAGGATTCACAGAACCTTCAAGATTCATCCTGATCTTGCACAAGACATCTAACTACCAAACATATCTGAATTCATGTGTGCAATATATGAACCTACTTATGTTACGAACAAGCATTTAAACATGGATCTATCATGTGGAACTCATAAACCATAAAGAAGTATTGTAATGCATACATAGAACACAAAAATACAAAACATATTTTGAAAATTTGGATCCGTCTTCATATTATCTTCAGATATTTATTCATTTACAAACTCATAGACACACAATAGTGCTCTGTTACAAATTGTTGTCTCTAGAATCATGTCGTAGAGATATAACTCTTAGAACAGTATATAGATTACATTACAGACTCAGAACATGACTTGACTCAACTCAAAACAACCTAACAGAGAGGTAAAGATTAGAATGAACATAATCACAATTCAATCGAACACTAAAAAAAACTGAACTCTTTTACAATCATGTTCATCCCTATATATAAGCTAGGTTGTGTCTTATGTCTCAGGTTGCACACTTTCTTGTTCTGTTGCAACTGATTTTTCTTAGATGTCATTGTGCTATCCCTTTTCACAACTGATTTCAGTTGCTTCTTATTGCTTTGTTGTCCAACTTCTTATGAAGCTTGTGCAGCTAGTTCTTGGCCAAAACATGCACAATTCCTTATCCCAAAAGAGAAGGGCCCAACAGGCTTCAACCAAAAACCTTGACTCGCCCTCGAGTCAAGTGATCGGTTCTTTAAGAGCTTCTAGGAGAAACCGTTGTATTCCCTTGTCCTCCTTTTCTTATTTATTTTTCTCTTCTATTTGTTCTTTCTCTTCTTTTACCTCTTCAAACAAAGGTCCCAACTCTAGGACCAACTCCAAGGCCTGCTTCTTCACTAGTTGGAAATTTCCAACTTTATCCTGTCACTTCCTGGAAAGGAGTGATGCCTCCGCTATGAACTGTTGGGTTGTCTCCATAATACATCCATTTGGTTTGGATGAAACCAATGAGTTCCACTCAGAATCTTATTTTGCATCAACTTTATGCATCTGCATGTACACTATCTGAATGATAGGCCGAAAGTCACGCAACTCATTCTTTTCTATGGATTGTGCCTCAAAGAGGGAATTTAGTTCGTTGTCTCCCTACTGGATCTGTTCGAACTTCTATTGTTTCTCTAGCGGATCCATCATGGCTGCAAATTCTTCATTCAACACCTTGATTTTGGTGCACACATCATACAGGACCTGGTTGTGTTTATCGATGTTTCCCATCTAATCGTTGACTTCCTTGAAAATATTTGTGCACTCAGCTGTGTACTTATGTAGTGTTTCTCGGGAATTGTTGCCTTCCAATACTATCTTCTCCATCTGCTCCTGCAACTTTTGAGGTTGTTTCTCTACTTCTTGATGAGTTTATTGCAACTGCATTTCTAGATTATCAACGTGAATGGTCAGTTGTGTCCATGCTCCTTGGATCATCTCAATCTGATGCTCTGACTCTCCTGCATCACTAGCTTTGGGAAGCTAGGGTGCGACCTTCCGAATCTTCGGTTAGGCTTGAGAAAGCCTTTCCTGCACTCTTTCCACTCTACACTGAACTTGGATCTTTTCATGCGCTTCTTGTGTCCTTCATTCTTGCGCAAGAAGCACTTCCTCCCTTGGGTATTTGGAAGACCTCTAGGCTTGCTGGAGCCTCTGCTCTAGTTGATCAATGGATTCTCTAATCATTCCAACCAAGTGTGTTGCTGGACACTGTGCAAGGTCAATGGGAGATGGTGCTACGTCACTGGGTGCTTGTGTATGCACTGGAATTCCACTGGTCATTGAGTGTTCTAAGGGAGTCTCTACTTCCTCCTCCCCTGTGGATGGTCCTGGCACCAGCCTTAATCTCAACACTGACCGAAAAAGTGTCAGAACCTCTCTTCTGTCTAGGCAGAGTTGCAACAACTCTGTGCACTGCTGAGGGTTTTGGAGAACCATATCCATCTATTCCTGTGCAGATTTCACACTTTTTCCAGATGTTGACTCTAGTTCCTTCTGAACCTCTGGTATATCCTGACCGTTTCTTGCATCTGCTTCCTGCGTTTCACTTTCTTGACCACCCTAAACTTTGGCCATTGAGGGGATGTGCTGGGTACTTTGATCTTGTGGCTCCTCCATAGTTTGGGTGTCCTTTTTCGGCATAAAAGGCACAATCTGCTAGTCTTGGGTGTCATTTTCCAGCACAAAAGGCACAATCAGTTGGTCTTGGGTGTCCGGGTTTGGACCAGTGAGCTGCAGGCTCTTCTCTAGTACTTCGGGGTTTGGACTAGAAACTTTTGGTCTCATCTTAAGAAACTCCTGGGTTGTTTCTGGGATTTATTTCTCTACTTTCTTTGGGGGATCGAGCTGCATCGGCTCTAGATCTCTGGTTTGGGCTGGACTAATGGTTTCTTGGGGTGGTGACTAGGGTTGTGGTGATGGGGGGTGCTCAGTGATGATGGTGGATGGAGGGATGTCAGGATCAGGGTCGTCATGAATATGGATGACGGGGGTTGCTTTGTTCGCTAAGCAGGTGTGGGGGACGACCAATGAAATGGGTTGGGGGTTCATAACTTTACTTGGTGAGACCTTGGTTATGAGCTTCTTCACCATTGGTTCTATGATGAATGCAAAACTCATGATCTCGTTGACATCTGCAGTTGTCAACATGAATTTATCTGGCAATGGATGGAAGACTGGCAACGTTCTTTTCTGACGCTCCAATGGCTGCGTCTCATCTTCCTCCTCAGAGTTTGACTATGCCAAAGCCTCTTTCTTCTGTGGCTCTGAGCCTGCACTTGGTCCTACCCCTGCCTCTTTGCCTTTCTTCTTCAGCATCTCGCAAGGTAGAATATAGTGCATCCCCAACTCATGGTTTTTGCGTTTAACTCCTCGCCATGACATTACCTATTTGTCGAAGGCTTCCTCGTCTAGGTAGATTGGAAATCCTCTCTATTAAAATGCCTTGGCCATACAAACGTATGATGTTGGTTCATACTGAAAGAAATGTTCCTCGTGTTGCAGTTGAGGAGTTCTTGTGGAATGTGTAGCCTCTGTGTTGCATCTATAATCCCATTGTACCATTTAGAGAATGTTGCGGTGTTGAAAGCTATATTCTCTGAATCCAAACTCGATTGCTAGGGCTCAAACATATTCACAAGGCGCCCCTTGTATTCTAGCACCAACGGTCTTCCCATATGTGGCTTCCACTTGAACATCACGAATGCCATCAACAGATATCCATAGGTGAAGGTGCTTCACTTCTCCTAGTATTCCTTGCAATCCACTAGTATTTCCTCTGGTAGGTAACTAAACCAGTTGAATACAGGGCCATTGGCACAAAAGTCTGTTGCTAATAATGCATCTAGTGTGCATCCTCCCTTGTAATATGACCTCATAAAATTATTGGATATGATGTAATAGCCAGTCCTAATTGTCTCTAGTAGTATGGGGTCAATTTTTGTTGTGCGCCCCCCCTCTGAGTGTGGAATCTTTCATAGAGGTTGGGCTCTCCTTTATTTTTTCCGTGCTTACTAGGACCCTGGAATACTTTCGAAACATCCTTGCCTTTGTGGGATAGTCTAGTAAGTTGATGGATGTCTTCAACAATGATTGGGTATCGCCTATCCAACCAAAGACTTCAGTCATGCACCCTGTTGATCTTGAATTTGGTGCACCTCCCAACATCATCAATGGTACCGAATATTGGCAGGTCTATGAGGTTCATGATAGTCGAGTTGAATAAGTTGATAAATTCTTGTTTTTCCATGAATTGCATGCATCCCAACTCATATAGAGATACATCCCAGAAGATGTCGATGTTCAGCTAGGGGAACAATACTGGATCTATTAAGTCAAGATCAAGGAGCTTGACCTGCTCCATCTTCCCCTTGAGATCACCCACAACCTTGACTCAGGGATTGTAGGGCTCGTTTGGTACTGCATCTTTATACGTGGCGCTTCGGCTTCTTGTGGATCTCATCATTTTGGATTCCGAGTTATCACAACTTCTACGGTGAGCTAAGGATTAAAGATCATGACTATGGGTTTCACTACTGCACATGCTTTCTCATTCTATAGAATTCAGAAATTTCTAAGTTCTTTGCAAATAATGCGTTCTATGACGATTTTTTAGAGCCTTATACTCAGTATTAGTAGCCAAGTTTAGCAATAAATGTTGTTCATCATGACCATATGGAAGTGACTTGGATTTGAGTTGTCTGACGGGGTAGGTTAACAGGGTAAATTCTATCTGGTGATTCTGTCATTTACTTGTGCGAGTTGGATAGGGACGTGGCTGGTTTCAGACCTTTTTGTTTGATGGGTGGGAATCCCGACGTGAATAACCATGGCATCTTTGCGTATTGTGACTTATGTCTTAACTAAATTTAGATGGGGTGTCGTAATGGAAATAAAGGTTGTGACTAGACTGGGTTCGTGTGGCACATGGACTCAGATCGTAGACGGATTCGTTCTCCCTCGAACCACAAAGGGGTCCCAGTAATATTAATGACTTTCATGAATGGATTCTTTACACTTCTTATCCTACACTACTGAGTCATCCGTTCTGCATCAACCAACACTTAAACAAAAAATGAACTACACTTCGCGGCGCAACATTGCGCACATCGACTTTATTAACTGAATTTACAAAAATTTCAGAAAACTCAAATCTAACTATTATACATGCTCCTTCGGAATAGAGAAAGAGTCCTTTTAGCTCAGTCATGAGACATATAGGGTTTCAGGAGAGTGCCATTAACCCATCCTAGTCGCAGCATACCATCCAGTTGTGTGAGTCTAACTGCTCCTAAGGGTCGGATCTCCGCAATTATAAATGGTCCCAACTAGTGCACGCGCAACTTCCTAGGATTATTTTGGTACCAACTATCATAGAGAAGAACCTTATCTCCTTCCGCAAATACTTTAGTTTTAATGTGCCTATCATGCCAAGATTTTTGTCTTTCTTTTTCAATCGACTGATGGAATTCTACTAAACATCTGGTCTCCTCAAGTTCTTGTAAATCCATAAGTCTCAGTGCAATTGATTCCTCCTCTGACATATGTGTGATCTATGCAATGTACAAACTCAGAGTGATGAATTCGACAGGAACTACTGCCTATTTCCCATAAACTAGCTGGAACAACGTGTACCTGTGGAATTTCTTTGTGGTTGTCCTGTAAGCCTGTAGTACTATTGGAACTCTGTCATACCAATCTTCTTGATTCGCACAACATACCTTTGTTAACCCTCTCTCCAGAATCTTGTTGAATTATTCTACTATTCTGTAGGCCTGCAGTTGGTAGGGGTTGCTTTTGTGGTGTTGGATCAAGAACTCTATTGTAAGCTTTTCTATAGTGCTACTAAGAAAGTGAGCTCCCTGATCACTGGTTTGGCTCCTAGTACATCCAAATTGAGTGATAATATTCTCAAAGATGAACCTAGCAGCAGTATCAATCAAACAATCTTGAACAACTATTGCCTCAGCCCAACGTGTAAGGTAGTTAGTTGCGGCAATGATGTACCTCGCCTTTGAATGCTTAGTTGTGGGGTTGATCGGTCCAATGAAATCAACTACCCACTTCTCGAATGCCTGTATATATCGAACTGGTTGAAGTGGTAATTCATCTCATCATGATGGCTTACCCACTGATGTAGGAGCATCATCAGCAAAGCCCACGTGGAGGGACAACATAGCTCCATAGCGCACCTTTTTAACTAAAAGGAATCTAAAAACTGGAGTTTCCTATAGATCCTTTTTGAACGGATGATTGAAGAAGAGAGAAACACTTGGAAGTTGAATTATCATGAGAGATATGGGAGTTTCACTCTTAGAATTTAATGTAATGGATCTTGAACAATTGTTAGTGGTTACTTCGATAGGAGAGGTAGTCGAAGGGAACCCTATGAAAATTACTGTATATGTAGATGCATTGTATGCCCAAATGAGGTTGTTGGAGGAGTATTGTTACTGAATAGGAGGTAGAATAGTTCTTTGATAGACCTTGAGAGAGATCAGACTTTGTTACAGTCTAGCCTGCACCTATTGTAATCAGATTTTCATATTAATGAAAAAGACAATAGTTTTTCCTGCATATGATTGTTTATATGTTTATGTGTTCCATGAATGTATGTTGTAGGTGTATGATAGAATTCATCTGTAGTAGGAATACATATTTTTCTATCATTTTTAAGTTTGACATACAATTCTGGATTCTTTAGGCTGTGCAAGGAGTGCACAATAGAACATTGGAGGTTCTGTAGTCGGTGCAAGGAGTGCACATCTGAACTCTGTTGAGTCAGAAAAGAACGTGCCAAGAGGGCACACCAGAGTGATAACAATTAAAGGGTAACCTCAAGGTTTCTATATACCTTGGAGAATAAACTGTGCAGAGGAACCACAAAGAGATAGAGTCCCTGAGAACTCTGTAGAGCTCTGCCAGGAAGGCATCGAGTAGGTTCAAGTGTGCATAAAGAGAACTCTTTGTTGAGTTCAAGGAGAAGACTGCCGAGAACAAGACACCCATAGAGTTGTTGAATACTTTGTAAGCTTTGCAAGTGTGCATTGAGAAATTTTTTATGAGAAGTCACGAGAATCCCTTTGAGGAGTAAAGGGACTAAAACCTTAGAAATTGAGTAAGCTAAAGCTCAAGAGAGACAGTGCAAGGAGTGCAAGTAGAAGTGAACTTATTCCAAGATTCACAAGCTCAGGAGGAGGAGTACAAGTTTTCACGCAGAGTGCAAGTATGTGCCAGAGTCGAGGACAATATTCATTGTCAAATCTCAGGAGGAAAAATGGAATCAGAACCCTTTCAACCGGTTTCATGGGAGAAGGTTCAAAGACCAAAAAATTTGAACACTTAGAAAATTTCCCAAGTTTGGGAGAACAAAGAAGATCAGGAGGAGAAGTGACATCAACCATCATATCGGTTGCAAGGAGAAATCTGGACCATTATATCAGTGTCCAGAAAAGTGAAAGGAGAGTGTGAGGAGGAATATATCCCAACCGTTGGATCTAAGCTTAGAGGATCGAAAGTTGTCTGATCCAGGTAAAGTGCATGGGCCTTAACCCTTGTGTGCACAGAAGAACTAACTTGCCAAAGTCTCGAAGTCCTGAAGTGATTATGGATCATCCATCATCCTGGATGACAGGTAGAAAAACATCTGATACTCTGGAGCGAAAGTACTTCAGAAGTTCTTGAACAAACAGAGAGAGAAATTGCCGAATAACTATAGGCCAAAATAGATCCAGGTCATTGGTCGCAAGGAGACATGCATCAATAGATCTGAATCTTTGGGTGAAAGCACTCCAGAAGGAATGAGTGCATAGGAATTGAGACTCTTGAAGCCCGAAGAGTCGAAGAGAATCTAGACCGTCAAATCCAGAGGGTACATGGAGGAAATCCATTGTCCTTAGATGAAACAAGCCCAAAGAGCCTAAGAGAATCTAGACCGTTAGATCAAGAGGGTACGTGTTGACAGATCATGAACTCCAAGAGAAATCAAAGGAGTGGATTTTGAAATTGCCGAACCCCAAATAGTTGAAGCAGCTAGGAGTCCTCGATGTACACGCGTCGTTATATTATGGACTACGGGTAAAATTCTTCAGGAAAAGCAGAGCATGGAGAAGTTGATGTTTGATATTTCTGAAGTCTGAATCCTTGAAGTGGACGAGATCCATCGATTTGAAGGTGGATACACGATGCCAGATCTAAAACTCCAGAGGAAAGCAGAGGGGGAAAACGTCAAAACCCCGAAGGAGATATCGATCATTTATCGAGTAGGGGGTCAAAGGACCGTTGATCTAGTTGAAAGGGACAAAGTACCGAAGTGGAGGCAAAGTCGTTGATTGAGTATGACACGTTGCAGATGATTTTCCATTTTGAATAAATCACTCCAGAAGAAAGGGGAGGTGTTGAACAAGAATTCCCAAAGGTGAAGAGATGAAGTTAATCTGAGCCGTCCATTGGTTAAGGATAGGTGTCAATAGATATTCCACTTTTGAAGATTGTCATGTGAAGGAAACAAGAGTTGAGAGTTAAAACTCCCGAAGGCTGAAAGATGAAATCAATCATGACCGTTGATTGAAAGGGACACATGTTGACAGATCGTGGAGATCTGGGGTAGCGTGCTTTTGGGAGAAGGAAGGAAAGGGGAACAGATCTCAGTTGTTGATCACAAAGAACCACCAAGGTTAGAATATCGACAGTCGAGATGGATTGCGAGGCCATAACATGATTAGACTTTACAATTCTTAGAGCGGTCCGAAATTGAAACCACGGTATCGCCAAAGAGATGTGTGGCGCTTTGTAGCGAATTGCAGGGATAAAAGTGGGTTGGTCTCAAACCACTCTTGGTCGATCCTACAATCACATAATTATGTGATTTCATATCCTAGGGCCATATGCAGGAAGGGGCTAATGAAAAAGGAGCTAGCACCTGAAATTCGACATTTAAGAAGCACACAGGAAGAGGTAGCGGGTATCATAGGACCTGCAAATTGAAGGAAAGGGGACCTGTGTAATTTAGTTGGGGTCAAGCAAGATCCCGAAGAGTCGATCCGACTCCTTTGTTTGAACGATCCTAGACCGAGAGGTCGTGCATCCCCGAGGAGAGAAGGGGGGTCTGCATCACCCACTCTTTGACAAACATCACATGATCTAGCATATACCTTTTCATCCTTGAAGAGCATTTCCCACCAAAGTCCAGCTTGTAGAAATTTTTTTGCAGTGGAATTTCCTCCTACATGACCTCTCGCAATTCTGATGTGACATTCCCAGAGTATGTCTTGTCTTTCATTATCAAGGAAACATCTTCTGAGGATACTATCTAGTCCCAATTTATACAATTGTCCCATGATGAACTGGTAATTCGCTTCTCTAAGAACCATATGGAGTTTCTGGGTTGTGGAATATGTTTATGGGGAGGCCATTGTACTTAAAAAGACTGTTATGTCCTCCAGGTACTCTAGTATGGCCTCAACACGGAACAAGTCTGCATCTAGGAGATGATTGTCAACTTCTCTGCCACTTTCCCCTGAATCTATTCTAGACAGGTGATTAGGTCCTACATTCCATATTCCAAGCTTAACAATTACTTCAAAAGAAAATTCTTTAAATAATAGAAACCATCTACAAATTATCCCTTCCAACACAATTTTGTTAACTAGATATTTCAATGCAGAATGATGAGTAAAGAACTTAAAATGAGAACCTAACAAATAATGTCTAAATTTTTGCAAAGCATAGATCATGGCTAAACCCTCCCTTTCTATAAATGTTTAATTGCACTCGTCTTGTGACAACTTCCGTCTCGCAAAGCAGATAGGATTATCCATGGCTCCATCTCCAGGTTGCGCTAAGATAGCTCCTAAGGAAATTCCTAAAGCATCTAGATGGACGTGAAATTCATTTTCCCAGTTTGGGAAAATCAAAATCGGCGTTGTGTTGAGCTTCTCCTTTAGGGTCTCGAACACTTTTTCACATTCTATATTCCATTGTAACATTTCATCCTTTTTCAATAGGTTTTCCAGAGGTGTAGCAATGTTTGCATATCTTCTGATGAACCTGCGATAGTACCCTGTGTGTCCCAGCATGGAGCGTAACTACTTAGCACTCGTAGGTGGTGGCATGTTCACAATAAACACAACTTTGACTGGGTCTACCAATACTCCCTCTCGGCATACAATGTGGCCCAACAAATCCCCATGTGGTACACAGAAGATGCACTTTTTGAGATTCAATGATATCTGTAATTCTCTACATATGTCAAACATCAAACGTAACAACGCTACATGTTCCTTGAGAAAACTATATGTCATCCAATCATCCATATAGACCTATATGAACTTGTGAATAAACTCTCTGAAATATTCTATTACAATACTGTAGAAAACTGCATGGGCATTCTTTAAGCCAAATGGCATCACATTGTATGTGAAAGATCCCCATTTTGTTATGAATGTGGTCTTCTTTTTGTCCTCTTCAGAAATCCTTACTTGGTGGTACCCTGAAAATCCATCTGTGAATGAGTACGCTTCCTTCTCCACAACCCGTTCTAGAACCTCATCAGTAAAAGGTGTTGGGAAAGGGTCATGCACACAGGCAGAGTTGAGGCTTCTATAGTCTACACAGACCCTGATATCCTCTATGCCTTTATTTCTTTGGATGACTATTGGGCTGACCCATTCTTCTTCTTCTACTACAAAGATAAGTCCATCTTCCAACATCTTGTCTATCTCCTTATTAACCTTCTCTTTTACTCTAGGGTTAAGATAGTATGGTCTATACCTCACATGCTTGGATCTTGGTTTCAATTTGATTTTCATTTCTCCCACAACTCCTTTGATTCCCTTTAACTCTGAAAAAGTTTTTGGGAACAAATCCTCATATTCCTGCAACAAACTTTGTATTTCTTGACTAGTTTTCTCATCCCAGTAGTCTCCCACCATAGTTATCTTAGGTTTCTCTGTGGTCCCTATATTGACTTTGTGCAACTTTAATGGGTGATTGTAGGAACTATCATTCTGACTGGGTATGGTGTTCTAGATTTCTATGTTCCCTTTTGTCTCTTTGATGGGTAGGTTTCTCAATTCCTCTAAATCATCCAGGCTTTCTGAATCCATGCTAATATTATAGCATTGTACGGGATTCTTGGTTGAGGTTAGGTGAATATTAGTCTGAAGTTATTGGCTATGTTTTGCACATACCACTATGGTTGATTTCTGATTACTATTATCTATAAAAATAAATTCTTTAATCTTTTGTAGGACTACTTCAAGATTAGGGTACTTACTTATAAATGAGAATTCCTTGCAAAAATGAGCTGCCAATGTCTACCAGTCGTTGGTCTATCTTTGTTTTTCCTCGTGTATGAACCAAGATTTCAGGATTGGACCTAGGAAGTGGGGAAATACCTGAACCCATAAGTGAGAGGGTATTTCTGCAACTTGCCACTGTGTCACACACTATTTAATATGTGCTCTTGGATCAGATTCTCCACTAAACAATTGTGCAACTTGGAAATCCGTCTGCATCTTTGATTCCAGCTGCTCCTTATTCTGAAACCTATAATTGATAGATTTCTTTACATCATCCCAATTTATGAGTAAGGATTTATGATTAGCCCACCATTTGGCATGGGTTTCCTAAAAGGATACATCTAGTACTAAGATCATTTGGTCCTCTACTACCTTTTCTTCCATTCTGAGTATAAAAATGTTGAGTCCTGAGGTGCCATCATATACTAGGTGTTCTATGAATTAGGTCCCAACCTATCTAGTTGCTCTGACAGTTGTGCATCTCCTTGATAATTTTTCGTACGAGCCTTGTTGCCAAATGTCAAATACTAGTTCCCAATCTTTGTCCACTGACTGTATACTCCTCCAACTTATTGATCCATCAACAGTAGGATTTATATAATCGTCTCTTGTTCCTGTTGTTACAATGTACAATTGATCCAAGTCTTCTCCCTCCATATTATTGTTTGTTATCTCTATATATCTTGGCCCTACATATGGATCCAAGGGTTGAACTACCTTGATTCTATCAGCTTCAAAGGTCATGATGTCTTTCTTTAAGTCAATTAAGGCATAGTTTTCATAGGCCCAATCAATACCAAGTAGTGTAGGGTAAGGGTCCTTATCCCCCCATGATCTCAATCACTTCAAAGTCAACTATGGTCTTCACTCTTGCAACATCTATTTCCACATTCTCCAGTCTTCCTATTAGGAAAATACAATATTGGTTTGCCATTCTTAGTTGAATTGGGGAATATGTCATCCTATGTTTTCCTAAGGCTTCCCAGGTCTTCTTAGGTAGAATGTTCACATAAGATCCTAGATCCAACATGACATCCTTAATCTCAAATTCGTCTAACTAGGATACTAGTATGAATTCTTTTCCAGTTCGTACTTTTCTTCTCTACACCCTCTGAGTACTCTTCTCAGGAAGATTAGCCCTTATTCCTGCTTCTATGGGTTCTTCATTCCCTAAAACTAGATATAGCGCATTGCACAATTTCTCTATTAATTGTTCATTCCCGAGAATGTTAGAGATTAATTGAAACCAATGGTCGAATACATTTTGAGGTTGCTCAGGTTGTCTCAGTGTGACTACAAGGTTTTTGGGTGCAGGGGGTGAAACATGGACTTGGGCAATCCTAGGGTAAACTCTAGGTTGTGGGGGTTTCTCTTGAATCTTAGGGCTAGGGATATTCTGAAATACTTATATGGCATTTTTAAATAAAAACTTATTCTGTAGAGGGTCATACCTGTCTTCTTTAGGTGTTGCTTTCTGGATCTAAGGTAGAGTATCAACATCATCTCCTGTCTTTTCTCCTCCTCACATAATGATATTGAGGTTGGGCAATTGTCCTTTAATAACTCTCTTGATTTCTGAACTGATGAGGTTAGTTCCTCGTTTTCATACCTGATCTTCCCATTTTTCAATTAGTTCTAGGAAATCTTCAGTTGTGTTCCCATTGGTTATGCAGTGAGAGCACCATGGCCGCCTCGAATGAGGATAGTATCTAGCCATGTGGCCTTTCTCATCAAAGTTATAACATCTTCTTGGCCCTCTTCCCCTGGTCCTTCCTCCTCTAAAGTCTCCTCTGGCTCCACCTCCTCGACCTCTTCTCAGTTTCTGAGGGTTTCCATTCACCCTTAATTTTGTTTGGTCCAACCTATCTGCAAGTGCATCCAACACTCTACATTGATTAGTAGCACGTGTGGTATATGCGCAGAACAAACAATGTACTATATTTGGTACTATCGAATATTTCTGCATAATGGGGCACTGTCTTGGCCTGTGCCCATGGATTCGAGAAATCTCACAATACTCAATTGTTGGTGCATCTTGGCTCCATGTAAAAGCATGATATGGTGTGGGGTTATGGAATGGTAAGTTCGCAGATACTTGCGCAACTCCTCCCATGGGTCCTGGTGAGGGTCCCATCAAATTCTGAGGAGGTCCCACTCCCCGCATTCATGGACATTCATTCACCAGATGTCCTTCTGTATAACATTTGATGTACCAAACCTGCGGTCATGTTGGTCTAGTTATATTTAGTTCTTGAATATTTTCTATAAGCGCTGATATTTTCCCTTGTAGTTGCGCCAAATTCACATCTGCTGGGGGTTTGGTCACTCTCAAGCTCTCAAGATATCTTGCCATGGATTCAATCTTCATTGATTGTTCCAAGGCATCTGTCAAAGTGGCTATATGTTGTTGCGTTAGAGGAATCTAAGTCAGAGGTAGCGATCCCTAAATGTACCATTCCCTTTGATGTTCCTCATGGATTGGATGTGCTAACCTTCCTATAGAATCTTTAAACTTCTGGATGCATTCCCAGGTTGATTCACCTTCCCTTTGCTGGATCTCGTGCAACTCATACAAAGCCTTTTATTCTAACTGAGGTAGTTTAAACTCTATTGTGAACCTTGTCCATACCTGGCCAAGTGTGAATGCTTTACCTTGCATTCCTGGCACTCCTGGTTCAATGATATTCATGTACCACTTAAGAGCGTGACCTCTCAAGGTAGTCTAGAACTCAACCAACTTATTCACATCCGGAGTCCCTCTGGATCTCCATACCACTTTGCACAAGAACCAATGCTTCTCAACATCTTCATCTCCCTTACCCCAAAATTCTGGGTATCGGGAAATTAAACCTCCCGCGTGACCAGCCAATGTTGATCTTGGTGCTTTTATCAAAATGAAACCTAACGGTCCTTCTTGCGATCTACCAGGAGATCCGAATATCCTCCCTATATTTTCACTTCCTGGTGGTGACTAGATAACTAATTGTACTTGAACAAAACTAGCATGAGAAGGTAGTATCGAACTTACAACTTGTATAGAAGACACTTGGGGTATGGGCAATTCGAAGATGGAGCCACTTGCTTCGGGGCAATTTTCTTTGATCTGGGGGGTCTCATTTTCTTCCACTGGAGCGGTCTCTTCAGCCAGATCCCCGATATTTTTTGTCATAAGGGATGAATATTCTCTTTCTTCTTCAATATTCATGTTGTCTTCCTCCTCTCTTACATCTAAACCTTCTCCTTCTTGTCCAACCTCCTGGGGACTTCTTTCTCTATATGCTTGTCTCTCACTTAATCTTTGACTGGCCAATATTTACTATCTTCTCATCTTCCACAACTGTTCCATATGTCTTTCCTCTACTTCTCCTGGTCTGACTTCTTTCCAAAAGTTCTCAGACTGTCTTTCTTCTTTCTTGATCTTTCTGCACCACCACTTCTTTCTCAACTATGGTATCTCTTTTCAAGGCCCGCTTTTCTCTTGAGTCC
>SNQJ01S0005865.1:25285-38211 GCA_010110895.2 Picea sitchensis | reverse complement strand
CTCTCTCTCAGGACATGACTCTACCCCCACCTCGCCCTACCCCAAGCGAGGGTGTTTATGTTTCCATCTCAATCGGGAACATAGTCAACATCCCCTCTTCCATCAAGAAAACTTTGATCCACAGGGGGATTTCTCTCAACAATATTCCCTTTGTGTCTTTCTTGAAATTCGCCTCTGCGAGTGAAAACAATTGGTGGTTATGAGATGAAAACTCAATAATGTATCCTTCGAATGTGGTATTGACCTAGAAATTAATTGCTCACGTGACTAGACGATCCAGCCGATGAAGTGATGAAATATTTTATGTGTCCCAAGTACATGTCCTCCTGACTCATTCTTGGAGCCTCTTTATCCAGTGGAAACATTCTTCCAGGAACTTAACCCATAATATCTCATAGTGGTCGCTCGATCTTTTTGAGTAAAAGACTGCCTCACAAGTATCTTCTACAAATTTTCCCCTCAGCTCCACTTCTTTCCATATGAAGGCATCACAATTTATTTCCCGCCATTGGTCGATATTATATCTATGAGTCCATGGAAGCATCCTCCCTACAAGTTCCCTTTTAACGCAGGTCCCGACAACGAAACCATTTTGTTGGTGCAAGTTTGATCAGACTAGGGTCCTTCTCAGGTTACCAACAAAAGGTACCGAGTAGTCTAGAGCGTTTGCATTTTCATCTCCTATGAAGAGAAGAAGTATCACCTGAAGCGTTGTTGAGACAAATAGATAGGGAAGGGAAATGAAAAGACTTAGGAGGATTCACAGAACCTTCAATATTCACCCTGATCTCGCACAAGACATCTAAATACTAAACATATATAAACTCATGTGTGTAAGATTTGAACCTAATTACGTTACAAAAAATAATTTAAGCACAGAGCTATCATGTGGAACTCATAAACCATAAATAAGTATTGTAATGCATAAGTAGAACACAAAAATACACAACATATTTTGAAAATTTAGATCCTTCTTCGTATTATCTTCAGATCTTTCTTCATTTACAAACTCAGAGACACACAATAGTGATATTTTATAGAATATTGGCTCTGTACTCTTGTCGCAGAGCTCTAACTCTTAGCACGGTATATAGATTACATTATAGACTCGGAACCTAACTTGACTCAACTGACAACAACCTAAAAGAGAGGGAAAGATCAAACTAAACATAATCACAATTCAATCGAACACTAACAACAACCAAACTCTTTTACAATCATGTTCATACCTATATATAAGATAGGTTGTGTCTGATGTCTCGGCTTGCACGCTTTCTTGTTCTATTGCAACCGCTTTTGCTTAGCTGGAATTGCATTGTCCCTTTTCGCAACTGATTTTGGTTGCCTCTTCTTGCTCTGCTATCCAGTTTCTTATGAATCTTGTGCAACTTGTACTTGTCCAAAACTTGCGCAATTCCTTATAGAAAAAATGAAGGTTCCAACAAGGGTCATAAAATTTATAATAAGGCACACTCAACTGGTAAGAAATTACCTCCTTTATTTCATCATTTCTCACCTGTTGTTTGATGTTATCAGAGTGTACAGGTTGATAAAGGATGGATGCATGTTGGCTAATCCCAAAAGATATTTTATCATTTACAAGTGTTGGACATGAGATAAGTTTCACATTTAGATTTTCATTTTCTCCTTCATTATCATATACATGAACCATGCTACGAGGTTCCAAAGAAGCCATTAAAAAACTCTGCTCTTGATCATCTTCACTGGGATATTCATCAAAAATTGGTTGTTTTTGGTCAGTATTTGAAACAACTTCTTCATCATAAGAAGGGTTGCCAAAAAAATGTGTTTCAAGAAAAGAAATATCCTCTGCATTTTATTCATAAGAGCATCAAACACAATTTTCCTTCAATTCTGAAAATCTAGGAAAAAACAAAGCGGAATATTTCCTAGTTTTTTTTTTTAACTAGCTTATCATTTATCTCA
This sequence comes from Picea sitchensis, assembly GCA_010110895.2. Classification (NCBI taxonomy): domain Eukaryota; kingdom Viridiplantae; phylum Streptophyta; class Pinopsida; order Pinales; family Pinaceae; genus Picea; species Picea sitchensis. Next base: position 36,264 of record SNQJ01S0005865.1, on the reverse strand, counting down.
GCTTCATAGTCAGGAGAAATATCTACTGCAGAATACACTTTCTCTTCGACATCAGAATATTCAAAAGAGACATGTTGATCTTCATAAACAACAGATACATCTGATACGATGCCTAATGTTTCTATGTTATTTCTATCATAATGAATATCTTTCAACACCTCTTGATCTTCATGGCAAATTCTTTCTTCCATAATAAATGTTTCATCACAAATCTGGTTTTCCTGACTAGAAGAATCTTTATGAAGCAAAGAAAACTCATCACAACAATTTTCATAAATATACTCAGTTGAAAAATAATATTTATAAAATGAATTGAAAGTTGCATGAAAACCTGTCAAAGAATTGATGCTTGCAATGGGAAGAGATCGACACCAATCACAAGAAATCACCTCTAATGAATGCCTAAAAAGCTTAATCTTAACATCTTCATGCACGATATGAATTTGATGAATAAAATCATGAAAATCCAACAAATGTTCATCTAGTACCTCCCACTCTTCTCCTCGAAATTTAGTAAGGCTACTTTCCCATTCATCTCTATTAGGCAGTGGATTAGGGAAACAAACTATTTTTGAAAAATCACAGAAGGCATACCTCTGAGCTAAAATATTTTCCATTTCAAACAAGTGGAGTTTCCATGGAGAAATATGAGCATTCAGAATAATGTGTCAAGCTTTAGTTCACCATCTAAAACTGGATCTGTGCAATGTCATTCTTCCTAGGGAGATTTTCAATCTGGAACAATAGCTAAAAGCCTTCTTGAGAAAGCTTTCCTTTCTTGATAATATTCTCTGGGTCAGCTTCAGGTGTTTTCCAGAGGTATATTTGGAGTATAACTCATGTGTATGCCTTTTGGAGCCACAAATGAAACAATGGAATCGGTAGGTGAAAGTTGCAATCTTTAAGTTACTCATTTTTTATGCACCTTTAGAATGAGAATTTCTTTGTCGTTCAATCCCAAGGAAAGGTATTGAATTCATTCCCTGAAAATGACACCATGAATGTTAGCACTAAGAGTCACCCTCAGATTGCAGGAGGATAAGCCCAATACCCATCAAATGTTTTATGGCGGTAGGTTTATGAGTGGAGGTCAAATGGACAAAACTCAGTACAAGAATGATTTAACACAGAAACTGGACAAGAAATGCATAGGTTGTTACGAGGAAAATCTCTCTATGGATAGGGTGTACCACAATAGACAGGTGTGACTGTAGAAATCGAATCAATTCCATCATATGATATGTAAACTAATGTGCAAAAGAGATAAGAAAGAGGCCTACCTTGTACAAACGTTTGATGATGTCCATCATTGAGAACTTCGACCCAAAGCTTTATACCTGCAACAGGTTCTCAACAAACAAGCAAAGAAAACATATAGTGATAATATAAAAGGTTATCGCATTAGATAGAATAATCCATTAATATACAAAACAAACATGCCCATGGATCATAATACATATATTTGCAAGATATCAATTGGATAGGAAAGGAGTATTTCTATTAATAAATGATCAGAAGTGAAAACATTATAGACTCCCATGTCGGCACGGTTCAGAACCAAGAAACTGAGTTCCTTCCAAAGGGGCCTCCACCACTTCAATCCTCCACCAAAGACAAGATCGTATAAGGGAGACAAAGAGGTTCTCCATCAATAAGGGAAGAGATTGGGGGCTGAACACTGTGTTCAGACTTAAAGGACAAAGGGATGCAGAATCAATAATGAAGTAATAATTTCTCCAGAGTAGTTTTTCTCTCAAAGTTGAATTCTCTCTCCTTTTCCATATCTCAGAATTGGCTTCTTTATAGCCTTCAAAATGAAACTGAAGGGATGAGTCAGAACGTTTCCAGTATGTGGAAGGCCAAGAATCAGAGATCTCCTGTCGTGACATGGAAGCCCGACATTTAATTTTGATTTTCTGGCACAAATCCTAATGTACGCGGGGTGTAGTGGAGCAACGAGCGTATAAGCTTGATGTATAGCTTGCAAGGTGCGTACAAGTGGAAAAATATTTATTTTTGTCTCTGGATTTATCAATCAGATAAAGTAAGTTTGCATAGGGAAATGGAGTAAGGCATTCTCTGCAATATTGCATAGCGTGAGACAAATATTTCTCTAACATATGCCCCCTAATGTGTGAGATTAGAGGAGTATCGGTGATGGCTGAAATACATTATAAATAATCCAGAAGTGGAGTGGCAGAGAACCAATTGGATGAACTCAATTGCTCATTATATTCTGCATTGACTTTGCATACACGGTTGCCAAAAATACTCTACAGATCCATGTGAAAAATATGAAAAATAAATTTATGTGGCCATGAATAGGCAAATACAAATGTGGTTACATGCCAATAGCTATCATAGTCATGAAAAAGGCCCAGTAGGAACAGTCTCAAAACCAATATGAAGATATTTGTATACCACAGAGTACAATCTAATATCCCATGATCACTCAAATCATATAGGTACTGGTCCAATGAAAAGGAAGCATCAACTCAGGAAAGCTATGACCACATAGTGATTTCTTCAAGTCTTATTCACAATACACCAAAGGTGCAAGTATACATCATGTGAATAAAGGAGTTGAGGTCGAACACAATGAGACATCGTTTGATTACTGGTCATTGATGTATACCGTTAACAAACGTGAGAAAACCTACCGATAATGAAAGTAGGTATCAAGGCACGGAGTACATTCTTACAAGTGTGAATAGAGGAGTTGGTGTCAAACACCTGAAGAATCCATTGATTAGGAGACATTGATGTATTCTCAGTTGTCGATGGTGAGAGAGCCTGCCACTGATGAATACAAGCCTTAAGGTACTCATAAGACTCTAGGTCTCATTTCCAGATAATGGGTTGATGTCAATGGAAAGAGACCCACTGAAAGGAGATCATTAAGTCATCTCTCATCAGTTAGCACGAGGTACAAAGAAGGATCGTCATGATTTGGTGGGAATCGAACGAAGAACAAGTTCACGAACCAATGACCCTGTATGTCTTTCACGTGTGCCAAGTGCAAGAGGTACACGAAAATGACCCTCTCAATAACAACCAATGATGAAAACTATTGACAAAGGCGAGGAAACCCCCAATAAGGATAATGGCATCCAAGACACTGCAAGAATCTCAATGTGTGAATAGATGTCTTTCCGTCTAACATAAGGGAAGCCACCCAGTCCACGACCAATTATGAAATGTTGATTGTTGGGTTCAAGGTTACCTGCTAATGATGGAAGTAGGGCCAAAGTATTTGATAGGACTAAAGTATCATGTGATTCTGAGACAAACTGAGGGTATGGATGACATGCAAAGTCAAGGGTTCTTAGGAGTGGCCGACACAGGTTGATAGACTTCCTTTGAACAAGAGAATGAGACATATGGAGGACTCTGACAACATAGACCTGATGGTAAAATCATGAGATGTAGGAGGCATCAATGAAGTTCTCTGTAGGGACTAGAAGAGTAGCCAGTCGGTAGATAAGACTCAGTAATGAGCTCAACTTCCTAAGGCCATGCTAATCCCAAAATTATGGTGATAAATGGACTCAAAAACTTTGTGCTCTATTCAAAGGTGATACAATTGCTGATGATATAAGATAATACTCCCTTCCCGTCCATTTTTTTTTTGTTTTTTCATAACAAACAAATGATATGATACAAAGGAGGAAACGAGTGTCGCAAGTAATAAAAACTAGTTCCAGCAGTGGAACATACCTATGCTCAATGCAGGGAAGTGCATGCAGGAAATGGACACTCGGGGGATGTTCCCTCCTAGGTATAGGGTGTCAAATTGTGAAGGATATAAACAAGGCTCTTCTTGGTTGAGGATGCAAAACTGTTGAGGCAAATGGTTTATAATGCAAAGCGAGAACCGACTATAGGGTCAATACCGCAAGCAGGGGCATGAGATGCAATCACAGCTTAATGCCAAAAAATGTTCTTTTTTATGTCTTTTAGTCTACTTGGTGTGAAAAAGGGGTAAAATTGTGCCAAGTAGACATCTTTTCAAATCCAATTTATGAGTGTGAAAAAGACAATTTCACTCGGCAACATTTTCTATTTTTGGTAACAAGTCGGAAAAGAGATTAACTAAGACTCAGGGCCTTTCAAATCCAATTTAACAAGCCCGAAAGGGACAAATCACTCAGCAATATTTTTTCTTTTTAGATGAGTCGAAAAAGAGCTTAACTAAGACTCCTTTGGGAGTTTCTAGGCAGCAAGTCACGGGGGAGGCCAAGGCTCCTATGCGTCTGTAGAATGTTAGTATCTTATGAAGAACTGACACAATCTTGGGAAAATCCAAAGCTCTCCAAGTCCAGGAGGACAAAGTGATAACAGAGGTTATCGTCTCCATGATAGATCGAATAATGCCTCTTCCTAGAAAGTACATAGGCAGAGGTATTGGATACCCCACAAGACCATCCCAATGAAAGGGAACCTCGTCAAGACTTAGAGGGAGAGAAATCGGGAAGAGTAAAACTCTCTCTTGTTCAGAAGGTGAAGTACTAGAAATGTTAAGTACATGGCATATAAGGCATAGAACCTAAACTAGAAAAGTGGGATTGACCAAAACTTGCATTGGCACGACTGCTTCCTTATACTTGTCAGTCTCCAAGAGAAAAGTGGGGTCGATCGAATATTGCATTGATATGACCACTTCCTCTACCTTTGGTTGAACAGGATGTGAGACAACAAGGTAAAGAGGTGCATCACCCCAAAATATAGGAGTGTTGTCGGTCGAAGATTTCATCGACACGACCGTTGGTTGAACAAGATGCGAGACAACAAGATCAAGAGACACATCACCCACAAACATAGGAGAGGTTTCAATTGAATATTGCATCAAAACGACCACTGGTTGAATGGGATGTGAGACAACAAGGTCAAAGGATACATCAACCCCTAAAGGAAAAGGGGTGTCCGCTGAAGATTGCATTGGCATGACTGTTTTATCAACCAAAGAAGGAACGAAGTGTGGGGAAACCATATATGACTCAGAACCTGAAGGGCCCTCAAGTGAGAACCATGTTTTCGGTATCTCGGCACAATTAGGACACAAATGAGTAAGGTGATTTCCTTCACAAGTCCTACAAAGGAATCCGGACTTACGTCTAAAATGTCTAGGCTTCTCGATCATATGAATTCCCCTAGCATAACTTGCAGTGGTTGGTGACATGCTCCCAGCATGAATTGAAGAGGCTAGTAGACAATCTCCAACATTACTAGCAGAGGTTGGTGATGGATCCCCAACATGACTAGAAGAGGTTGGTGATGTATGTGTAGTGTGACTAGCAGTGACTAGACATTTTCCCCCAACATGACTTGCAACGGCTGGTTGCAGGTCTTCAACATGACTCGCAAAGGTTGTTGACCAATATCCAACATGACTAGCAGAGGTTGGTGATATAATGCCAGTATGAAACATAGTGACTAGACTTGTGCCCCCAGCATGACTTGTAGAAACTGGTTGCAGGTCTTCAAAATGACTTGCAAAGGTTGTCGACCAATCTCTAACATGACTAGCAAAGATTGGTGATATAATGCCAGTATGAAACATAGTGACTAGACTTGTGGTGGTTGATTGCGACATTAGAGGCCAAGTTCCAGGGAAAGATTGGTTTTGAGAAATGGTAGGCCAATAAGGGTTCTGGTATACACCATGGCCCTGCTCGATATGATAGTATCCTCCTCCATACTGATTCATAACAGGTTGTAAGGGCATCATCACCGAGGAAGTTGCTTGAGAAGAGAAAGCGACATGACAAGGGTTACTCATGTGAGGATATATGTCTCCCCCAAATGAAGGAAATTCATGAGGGGGGTTTCCCATACTATAAAATTAACTCCCCCTGGATGAAACACTAGAGGATAGACAGAGGTTCATAGAAACTGACATAGCAGAAGAAGGATGAGTGGACGGAGTGTAATAATTAGAATGATTTCCTATAACACTTACTTCTCGCATAGTGGATTCATAGGAAGGAAGATTACAACCTCCTACCATAAGAGGTGTTTGAGGGATATGACTCCCACCAAACAGAGAGGGATAATAAGGAAGCAACATGTCCCCAGACCCAAAACTTGTAGTCACATAAGGAGGAAAGACAGAGGATGGTAAGTGCGAAGAAATATCAATAGGATAATGACTAGAGACCCAAGGTGCGGACTGAGTGCCATAGTGACACTCCATGCTAAATATTGGAGGTAAAAGAATCAGTTATAGGGGCCCTCGGGAGCTTAAGAACCAGTTGGTCATACCCCGCCGGAAAGTTAATCCTCCATAAAGGCTATGTGTTGTTTGACCCCTATATGACCCATGGTACTTGCATAATAACCCCTGCAAGTAACCTATGAGATACCTAAGTCAAGCAACTAATAAACCACTATATAACCGATGTGCAGGCGAGTAGTCATAAGTCCATATCACTATATGGGTAGGGTAGCAAAGCCCAAAACCTTGAAAGCACTGCCTCTCACAGAGGTATAGGCACTAGAAGGATCCCAAAATATGAATAAATCCATAGAAATATCTTTTATGCTAGGAAGGTATCAGGGGGATATCCCTTCAACCAACTTTGTGCAACCTTGTGATTAACTCCAGTGTGAGTGGAGCCTCTTGATCTTACCAATTATACAATGTATTTCTCTACTCCCTAACTCAGACACATATGTCGATTTAATTGCCTTGGAGAAGTTTACTCACAAAATCCTATTCCAAGGCACTAAATCCTAGGCTAGTTTGTGCACCCTAGAAAATAAAATCGTTACTAATAAATTTTAAATTATAGCGTTGATTTTATGGCTTTGATTACTCAAAAAGGTATGGTGATGAAACTCATGGTTTTATGACTCTGCAAGGAAAGTAAATAATGAAAATAATGCAAATTCCTAACTTTAACTTTTAATGTATGATATGTTCCTAAAAACGATGCAATTTTCAAATTCAACTTTGTGATTCGAAAGTAAAAATGCAATATTTCACCATATGCACTAAGCTAATGGTAAAGACTCAAAGTCAAAAAAATTCCACGCAATGAAAAATGCTTATTTTTTTTGTATTTTCAATATATCAAAACTGAAAATGCATGGATTGAAAAGTAACTTGATACATATACCTACTGTGTATAAAAAATAGATAACTCAAGTAGAATATGAAGCAACAAAGCACCCAACCCAACGTATAAGGACAATGAAAATGAAAAGATGAAGATAAAAACTTTGCCCAAAAATTCAACCAAAAGAGGTTTTCTTGTCATCCCACAGGCACTCAACAAGCACCACAGAGACCTAAGAAGCTTAGCAAGCATCAAATCCCACCCAGAAAACACCAGACCAAGAAAAAAGGAAAGGAGAAAAGGTGTACGTGAATGCTTGGGAAAACAGAATGTATATATGCAACATGCAGTGAGACAGCCCGCATGTGTATGCGATTGTCAAGAAAAAAGGTGCGTATATGCTTTGAAACAAGGTCAGGCAAGGGAGAAAGGCTGAAAATTCAGACCCAGAGTGAACAGGAGTTGTCAAGTAATGACACAAAAATAACCACAATAGAAATGAGATCAATTTAAGGAGAAAAGTACTTCAAACCCTAAGAAATAAGATTTATCCCCAGTATGGTCGCCAATTCTGTTACGAGGAAAATCTCTCTATGGATAGGGTGAACCAGAACAGACAGGTGCGACTATATAAATTGACTCAATTCCAACATATGCTATATAAACTAATGTGAAAAAGAGATCAAAAAGAGGCTTACCTTGTCCAAACGTTTGATGATGTCTGTCGTTGAGCACTTCGACCCAAAGCTTTATACCTGCAACATGTTCTCAACAAACAAGCAGAGCAAGCATATAGTGATAATATAAAAAGTTAGCACATTAGATAGCATAATCCATTAATATACAAAACAAACATGCCCATGGATCATAATACATATATTTGAAAGATATCAATTGGACGGGAAAGGAGTATTTCTATTAATAAATTATCAGCAGAAGTGAAAACATTACAGATTCCCGTGTTGGCATGGTTTGGAACCAAGAAATCGAGTTCCTTCCAATTGGGCCTCCACCACTTCAATCCTCCACCAAATACAAGATCATATAAGGGAGACAAAGAGGTTCTCCATCAATAAGGGAAGAGATTTGGAGCTGAACACTATGTTTAGACTTAAATGACAAAGGGATGCAGACTCAGTAATGAAGTAATATTTTATCCAGAGTAACTTTGCTCTCAAAGTTGAATTCTCTCTCCTTTTCCATATCTCGGAATTGGCTTCTTTATGGAGTTCAAAATGTAACTGAAGGGTTGATTCAGAATGTTTCCAGTATGTGGAAGGCCAAGGATTAGAGATCTCCTATTGTGACATGGAAACCCAATATTTCATTTTGATTTTCTGGCACAAATCCCGATGTACACAGGCTGTAGTGGAGAAGCCAACGTATACGCTTGTTGTATAGCTTGTAAGGTGCATACAAGTGGAAACATATTTATTTTTGTCTCTGGATTTATCAATAAGGGAAAGTAAGTCTGAATAGGGAAATGGATTAAGGACCTCTCTGCACGATTGCATAGGTTGAGGCAAATCTTTCTCTAACATAGGGAAATTAGGTCCTCATTAACTTCAGTCAGTGGTTTGAGTTTTAGGGGTGAGAAGAAGGAAGACTTAGTGAGAAAGGTGGACACATCTTCCATGGGCATCCGACTTTCAGGCAGCTTGGTGAAGAAAAAATGAGGCTCAAGAGCACTCTTGACATCAAGTTTCAAAAACTGAAATATGTCACAACATCATAATAATCAAACCTACATTATCATATTACTACAACAACTCGTTTGGATCCTCCATGCATGAGCATTTCAACATAAGGGGAAATAAGATAACAAAGGGAAAGTACTGGAAGAGGTCACAACAACATTATAATAAAACCTACATTATAATACAACTACAACCCTTGACTAGATCCTCCATGCCCGAGTGTTTCAACAAAGTTTACAAAAGAAGATGAAAGAAGTTGACTTCTATTAACACGAAAGTATCAAGTATCATACAAAACCAAAGAACAACTTTGTTACCAAATATTACAAAATAGGGATCTATGCTCAACCATTTGACAACCTTAACAAAATATTGAACTAATCTATTTATACTCAGATCAATCCACAACTACCAAGAGTGTGATCTAGCCATCCCATTCAAAGATTTACGTCTGTTTATCCTTTTGTCAGACTTTTTTGTATTCTTTTGTCAGACGTAAGCTCATATCATCATGGGCCTATAGGAAAAACCATCCATCGTAGAACCTTTGGCTGTCAACTCTGTCTCCTTAACCATAATTCTACGCTTTCCATTTATGGACTAAGATAAGGTTTCAACTAACAGTCCTTTCTCATTAATTGAATCCTCCTCAGGATTGGAGCACATTTAGACGACTAGAAAGTGACCACCTGTCACTACCGGATACGATATTATATGTGCACATGATTTCGGTGTCGTAGGAAGCAGTTTAGGGCCACACCACTTTTGGGCCCGAGATGCACCCTCTTCTGCCACCTAGCCTCCCCACAAAACTATGGTTATGATTTCAGCCCACCTTTGGATTTTAATGTCCACCCAGCTTGTGGCGCTGAAATGATTGATGACCACTGATTTGATTGCGACTTGAGATCTGGGCAGTTTTGCTATTTTAGAGCCACTGCTAAATCTTTGCCTGCCCACCAACCTTATAATATCTTTAATTATGCTTGGGGGAGGCACCAATTTTGGTGCTAGGGAGCTTTGATGCTGAACAAGAATATTTCACAGAGAACGGATTCCTAAAGCTGACGTGGTGACTTGACGTCATTGTGCTGATGTGTCGAGGAAAGGAGGGTGATACACGTCACTTAGAAACAAGTGGATGATATTCCCAAAGGTGCCTTGAGTGAGTGCTACGTGTCAACGCCATATGGACAGGTGGCGAAAGAACTAAACCTCCGCAACAAAAACACTTAGGGAAATTGCAAACAAGGAGGGACCAAGAATGCTAAAGCTCTAGAGTCTGGAGTAGATCTGAGTCATTTTATTTGGGAGGACACATGGAAGAGATCTGTGCACTCCGCGGGAATGTTTTCCAAAGGAAACCAAAAAGAGAGGAGCCAAAACTCTCGAAACCCAAAATGGTGAAGCAAATCATGACTGTCCATTGGAGACGGACACATGACAGAGATCCACATCCTTAGGAGAAAGGGGACAGAGGAGCCATTGACCGAGATTTTTTCGGAGCACCAAAGAGATACAAAGATGAAACCCTGGTCATTGATGGCATAGATGTGTGACAGAGATCTGTGCATTCTGGGAAAAGCATTTTAGAGAAAATCGAGAGGAGAAGTGCCAAAACACCCGAAACCCAAATTCTCGAAGTAAATCATGATCGTCCGATGGAGAAGGACGCGTAGCACTCGATATTTAACTCCGGGGATTTTTTCTGGAACTATACCTCGCACAAATTTGACACGTTGAATACACACGAGCCGTTGATTTGAACTTCTCCTGGGATCTTCATCGTTGGAAAAATAAACCCGCCCGTTGCTTGTTTTTAAGCCTGAAATGGGCTGCTTTGAATGTTGCGTTTGGACATTTCTATGAAACAAAGGACTTGGTAGTCCTGCAACACTTTGAAATATTTATATGATAATAGAAGTAACGAACTCTGAAGGATAATAAATGTGACGGTTGTGAGGGATATGTCTTCTTCCGAATAGATCCAATGGCCCAAATTTAAACTTTGTGGCCCAATACGACGGTTGTCGTGGTTTATCAAACTGTTATACCTTCCGAGCTTCTGAACACAACCAAGGTGTTCCCTCAACACCCTCTTGGAACTCTGTACATCAATTCCTTATGGAAATATGACTCCAAATTCCACATTCGTGGCCCATATAGGTTCAGTGTGGAAACCATGGGCTCTAATATCATATTGTAACGTACCCAACCATCCGAG
>SNQJ01S0005864.1:618267-629826 GCA_010110895.2 Picea sitchensis | reverse complement strand
GTCTGAACAGTTTACCGATTTGGATTGCAGGACATCTGAAATAGACGACCAGGTGGACACCGAGCCGCTTGTCCGGGATGAAGTATCAGAGACATTGTCCGGACCCTGTGCCGCAACCTCGACGTTCGCTTTTGCCGCTCTCCTTGGTGCCATAGCTGAAGCTTGTTGTTTTGCTCTTATGCAGTAAACCTGTGTATACATGCGGAAATGAGTATCCTCGGGGAAAGGCGAGCTCTATGCGTTAATAAGAAATGTTTTTTAAAAAATAAAATGAAATCTCGTATATATTTGAAAATCATGTACCTTTGACATAAGTCTGTCAAATCGCGAATAAAACCAAATTTATTGAAAGAATCCGATCTTATTTTCTTCATGGATTTACCTTAATTTCTTATTAATGTCATGAATATTGGGCGGCTTGACAGGTACTCAGGTTATGGAGAGTAAATAAATAAATACCTCGTGAAGTGTGCCAACCTTGAAGCCCGGGACGTATTCCGTTTAATTTTAAAGTATTACAAATCTTATTGACTTAAAAAACTTCCTCGCTTTTCGTTGCATCGCGAACTTTGTTTCCGCATTTTGACCCTTTAACTCGCGATACTGCGAGGGCCAATTTTAATGTAATTAATGGTAATTGTGATTGGCGGATCCTTAATGATATGATTAACTTAATCGCCATATTGTGACTCGGGAATTCGAAGACAAATTTTTAGGAGAATGATATGCCGAGTCGCGATATCGCGATGCGGCGATAATTAGGCTCGAATTAAGAGAAGGAAATATCAGATTAGGCGATTAATTAATCTTGATACAATTATGTCGCAACTTCGTGAATCAGAGTTTTGGGATACCTTAAATTTATGAAAGAAAATGCCGAGCAGCGATGTGCCGAGAACCAAGTTTAATCGTGGTTAGTTTTTTACCTTTAGTTATCAACCAAGGTTTTCACAAAAGCTATCGCGTTCTCGGCTATCGGGGCTGTAAGAACAAAACTTGTCCTCGACGAATGCCGAGGCGCGAAATACCGACGATGCCTAATAAAGTGTTAAAGGTTTTACCACAGTCAATGCCTTAGGTGGAAAATTTGAAAAACGAGTTCGCAGTTTCGCGACTTCGGGACTTGAGAAATAAAAAATTAAAGCGTCTGACTTGCGATATCTAAAAATAAGACAAAAAGGGAAAACATATTAGCAAAAAATGAATCTTTTCTTTTGAAAAAGAAAAAGCATTGCCATTCACGGGACAAGATTTCAGAGCTTTATGATTTCGTAAAAAAAGAAAAGTTGTTTTAGGTCTCAAGTATCAAAAATTGAAAGTTTGAGCGAGGTGAAAAACAAGGGCGGCTCCAACACCCGCAAAGACCTGGAGGATAACGGATGGCTTACCTTCATGCAACGATTTGAGGGTTTTAATCTAGCTGTGGCACGACAGTTTTCCATGACTTTCGATGGCTGTAGAGCCAAGGTGGGTGACATACAGTTGGAAATCGATGAGAAATTCATCAGTTCTGCCACAGGGGTACCTGTCACAGGTCAACGTTGGTTCAAGAATTATAAGGTCAAGGAGGTGCCATGGACACTGTTGTTCCTCTCACGCAAAGTCACCTCTTGTGACAGAGGTATTCCCATCTCTGCACTTAAACCACGATGGCACGATACTTTGATGGTAATCAAGTAGTTCATGACCTGTGAAGGTCGATACGGACTTGTGTTTCTCTACCACCTACGTTTGCTAATGAATTTTATGGGATACTTGTTGAATATGCCCTTTTATTTTCATCGTAGCCTATATAAAATGTCGAAAAGGTTTAAAAGGCAGAAGGCTAACAGTAACCTGTTCCATCGTGGGCTTATTAAACATATCGTTTTTTATCATTTGAGTTTGCATGGTGATAGTTGGAGAGCTTTAATCGCTCGTAATGGTTTCGATGACACAAACCCCGTCCAGGTTGACAAACCTATGGTGATTGAAGCTAAGGCCGAGCCACTTGTTCCCTTCCATATCCTACTGCCTCCTCCTAAAGCCTTGGCCAACCCTAAGGTTGACTTACTCGACGCCATAACTGAAATTGCCAAGGCTATAAAGAAACCTACGAGCAAAAATCCCAAGGCAAACCCTACTGCTAATGCTAAGGGTAAAAATACCACTCGACTTATTTCAAGGATGGCCAGGAATAAGCCTAAACCCTCTGTTGAGTCAAAGCCTATTGTCCTTAGTGAGGATTCTGATTCTCACGTGGAACGTTTCTTAGCCAACGAGTACCCCTACTCGCAGGGTTTATGCCCCGAACCACCTTACGATTTCGTGTCAAATCTTCCTCCCTGCCTAAGGAACGACCCTAGCTACCCTAGTATTAAATTGCCTAACTAAACCCTCAACAATGTGTCCAAACGCTCGCCTGCTCTTACAAAATCCACACATTCTCCCTGTGACCAATGCGATTCATGTATGGAACGATACTACATTGATGTTCCCCTGCTCCAATCGAAAATTCAATCGCTGGAAGATCAAATTGTAGTGTTGACCAATCAAAGAGACAAGCTCCAAGCAGCTAATAAAAAGCAGAAGACGACAAGCTCCATACTTTTCAAGAATGTTGAATCGGCCACAGCCATTATCAACTCTAAATTGGCATGATCAAGCCGTCTCGTCGCTGTACAAGTATGATTCTGATATCGTTTTAGCCTTGTGAATGAATATGATTGATATAATGATTGAAATTTGTTATTCGAATAGCTTTGTTATATTTTGAAATGGCTCTGTTATAACAACATTCATTCTGTATACATTCTGTTTTGCTAAAAATAAAAAAAATAAAAATTTCGTTCTAGATTCATGAGTTAATCATTCCCAGTTTAGCCTTTGATAGATTTTTATCAGATTCGAATGGTTTTTGTTTTGATTTTATTTGATCGTGTGCCTGATTGAGTTAACAAATGAACATTTTTCTTTCAATTGAATTGGTTTGAACAGTAAGTTTTTCATGCTCAAATTAGAATACGATCACGTTGGATTTGATCTCGTTATGGTTCGAATGTTCTGATTGGTAAATGATTTCAATGAGTTTGATTGTTACATATGTTGTGTTATATAATTTTCAAAGCTATAATTCAACCCTGATCGTTTCCAATTTGGGAATAACGACTCTGTTTTCATTTAAGACTCTGCAAATAATAGTTGTGCCCGAATCATGGAATGATTTTGAGTCATAACAACTATGTGAAAACCTTAGCCGTTCAATTCGCTCTTATTCTGAGTTGGCAATGATTGTTCTATGAGTTGAATTCGGATTGTAATTGATACTCTGTTTGATTTTAAATTTGTAAAACAAATTGGTCAAACCCGGTTATAATTCATTTGATCGGAACGATTTCGATCAAAGTCAATCAATCCTGTTCGCCCAATTTGCAATAACAAATTACGAATTCTATTACCAATCAATCGATCCTGTTACGATTTTATTTGAATTGATTTTCGTACCAGTTCGAATTGATCTATTCGTGGCATGAATCGTTTTCTATGTCAACACAGTTATAACGATTTGAAAATGATCTTGTTGAATTCATACTTCCTATTGACAAGGTAGCGTAACCGTTGCTTGCGTTTTGTTTTGATTATGTTGAATTCAATTTGTTATGAAACAATTGCATACCGTTTGTTTTGATTACATCAGTTTCAATTGGACATGATACGATTTCACAAATGTTGATTATGATTCTGTTGACCCGACTTTGTGGTAACAAACAAAACAGAGTATGCCTATCTCTGTTGTCATTCAATTGATTTGGATCCTGTTTTGATTTCGAATAGCATAACAAACTCAAATTAAATGATTCGTTTTCAAATGGCTATTGGATGTCAATCAAATTGAAATCTTTAAAATATTTTTAATCAATTTTAATACTGATTCTATACCTTATTTAGAATAGCTACAGAATCAGATGATTCTGTAGCTAGTCTATAGAATTAAATTTTCATCATTTTATTAATAAAAGATCCTTCTATCTTGTCTGTTTTTTACCCTTTTCGGGTGAATTGGAATTGCATGGGACCTGATGGATAATTTAGGGGATATTTGGATGTTTTAGTTTTATTTTAGTTTCCTAGCTTAGTCAATTTTGGGATATCTTCCCAGATTTTATGTAAATAGTTTTATAACTTCCACATGAAGGTTTTACCCTGTGGAAAACTTAAAAATACTTATTATTTTTCTAATAAGGATCATCCTCATTCGTGGGAGAACAAGGATATGGATCTCTAATACAAATAGAGACAAAAGTTGATGTTCTGCTACAACTTTCACTTTTCATAATATCAATCTTTTGTTTGATGTTTATGTTTATCAATTTGCATTTGATTAGTGACTACTTTAGCTATCATAGTCTTTTGCAAATTAATATGATTTAATTAATATGATCCATGTCTGATTTCTTTCAGCATTTAAAAACACAACAATTACTTGATTCAGTTCATGAATGACAGATTTCTCTTCTTCATCAATTGAATTATTTTGTATAAGTCTTTGCATACGGATTTATCTAATTGTAGAGATTTATAAATCATATGATTGTTGTGATTTTTATGTCTTGTTTGTCCTGTAAACAAACTTAAAGAAGCACTGTAGCTATCATTTACGAGAAGCTTTTGGATTATTCGGTGCGGGTTTCCTCCCTCCGATCATCTTAGAAGATCATCATACACAAGAAAAACCTGGAGCATTTCCAGGTCAGCTTGTCATTTATTTGTTTAGTATAATATTTGTAGTATAGCTATATAAGTGTTAAGTTAGATTTATAGTTAGAATTAGTAGATTAGTAGTTTATTTTAGTTAGTTTTGTTTTATTTCTTGTTCATAAAATTATAAAATCAACAAAAATATCTCTTGCTATCTTAGGGCAGAATATAAACGAGTTTTTCAGGTTTTATTTAAATCTGTGAATTGTAGATATTGTACATTTTGTGAATAAGTTATATTTCAGTTAGTACTTAGATAGTTAATTAGTAGTTAGTATAGTAGTAGTTAGTATATTGTATTTATAGAATAGTTAGATTAGTTTAGTTTGTTTTAATAATCAGTTTTAGTTAGTTTGTTTAGTAGTTAGTTTTAATTAGATTAGTTTAGTAGTTTGTTTTATTTATTGTTAGTTAGTTTCGTTTGTTTTATTTAGTTTTAGTTAGATTAGTTAGTTTAGATTAGTTTTATGTTTTGTTTTCTTAGGACCTTAGATCGGCTAACGGAGCCGCTAAACCCGTCAGGGTGGTTCATCCCAAACGGCTTGGGTTATTAAACAACCCCGAACCGGTTCCACTCTCTCAGTTGATGGACGATCAATTTCTCCCGTCAACAAATGGCGCTAGAAGGAGGGCCTGAACTTAATCGATGGCATGAGGCGGTTGCAAGACTCCTCCACCCCCTAATCTCTCACCTATAGTGACTAGAAGCCGTTCACACGATAATATTCCCCTTCAAACAACAACTACTTCAACCGACGATCCACAGATCACAGTTGAGCCAACAACCCCTAATCGTATAGGTGGTGACATACAAGAGATTGTCTGCCAATCTCTTATAAAAACACATAGTGCCTTAGACCATTTGAGACAACCAAACCGTCCATGGGGTGAACCTTTGGATTTCTCTGATATCAGAGAACAATTAGGTGGCACTAATCCTACTGTGAATCCTTTAGATCCAATCTTAAATCCTGCTGCAGGAGGATCTGGGATACCTCCTTCACCACCTCCATCATCTCCTTCCTCTTCTGGAAGAGACTCCTCTGACGAAGGCAATTCCCCTTCTCAGCCTTCCACACCCACTACCCCAATGGCAAATCAGAACAATCTTGCTAGACCCTGGCTTGATCAGGATGCTATAGCTGTACCTGGAGTCCAACACCCTTTACCTAAACACCCAGAGAAATGGATTCCCAAGTTTGACCCTGACTCAAAACATATAGCTGAAGATCACATTAAAAATTTTATGTTAGCCATAAGACTCCTCAATGTTGAACATGAAGACGTTGTCTATAGGTTGTTCCCTTATACTTTCGAGGGTAATGCATCCACTTGGTACTTTGCCCAACAACCCCATACCATCGTGTCTTGGGAAAAGTTTGAGTCATGCTTTTTGGAAAAGTTCGGAGACGGTAAACCTCTGGAAGTCCTAGTCATGGATCTTTCTAGCTTAAGAATGAACCCGAAAGAAAAATTTAAAGACTTTAATCAAATATTCTTAACACTTAAAAACCGAATCCCTATAGATTCTATGCCTACTGAGAGTCTTATAATAGCTTACTATACTAAAGCTTTGCATCAAAGTATAGCTATTTGGGTTAAACGATCTAATAAATCCACGTTGTTAGAGGCCTTCGAGGAGGCCAGCCAGATCGAAAAAGACATTCTTAGTCTTAAAGACTCTTCTAGCAACGAAACTGAAACTAGTTCTTCTTCCAAAAAGAAGATTGGGATCCTCCCCAGACCCACTCAAAGTAAAACACAACCTGAAAACTCTGATTTGGAAAACCTAACTAAAGTTGTTCAAAAAATGTCAAATCAAGTTATAGACTTGAAAAGGTCGACCGAAGAAGCTTCTTCAAGCAAAGGGCCTTACAAACCCCCGTTCCAGAAGCCTTTTCCTACCAACCGACCTAACCCAACCACCGAAGGCCTAAATCTAGAAAGTTTGCAATGTGCTCTTCAAACAATTCTAGAAGCCCAAGATAACTTGATGCCTCCTGAGATTCCTGAGGAGGTAGTTGAACAAGAGACAGTTCAATAAGAAGAATCTTCTCCAAATATTTTTGGGCACTTCTTGGATAGCATCTTTCAAGCTAATTTCGAGACAGTTCACCCTTATAATACCAGGAGTAAGACAACAAACAAATCTTCTACCGAAAACACTACAACTTCACCTCCAAAGCAATCTAAATCAGCTGAGAATAATCAGAGTAATGTGAACCCCAACTTAGATTATGATGTTGTTGAAGATCTTAAAAAGTTAAGGGCTAACATTTCTATTTATGAGTTATTGAAGTTTCCATTTCTGCTTAAAAAAATGTTGCAAAATATTTCAGATAACAGAAAAAATGGTAATTCTAATGGTAACAAGGTTGTGCAAAACAAAGTCCCTCAGAAGACTTCCACTAAAAATAATCCTGATCCTCAAGATAAAGGAAGACTTCTTGTAAGTAATGTAAATAATGTAAATAATGTAGATAAAGTAGCTTTAGAAACAGCGAGTAAAACACCACAAGCTACTACTCTGAGTACTCGCAAAAATGTACCTCCTTTCCTATTAACTTTTGATATTTTTAATAGAAACGTGCACAATTGCATGGTAGACTCAGGAGCATCATCCAATGTGATGCCTTGGTCTGTTTGCCAAAAGATAAACACAGAAGTTGAACCCTCTACTTTGAAAATCATACAACTTGATTGGACAAATGTCAAAGTTATAGGCGAACTAAAGAATGTGCTTATTAGATTATCGTCTAACCCAAAGGTTCATCAAGTTATTGATATAATTTTTGTGGATATTCCAGAAGTGTATGGTCTATTTTTAAGCAGTGACTGGTCGGAGCAGCTACATGGTTATTTCAAGACAGATTGGTCCCATATATGGCTTCCAGACAACGACAAGCCTAATAGAATAAAGGTGAATCGTGAGCGCTACCTTAAGTTCACAGTCACATATCTAAACGATCCCAATGAACCGTATACACTTTCTACGGATACACCTGAAGTGCAAGGGATGGACACCTTCTTTGGAAACTTCATGGCTGAGGTTTCATCTATCACCAATCCAGAACAACAATCCGAGATTGCAGCATACGCACAAGCAACAACTTCCACGCAACGGTCTCATGCACCTGACGAAAATCAAATTTGGTCTTTGTATTTCGACGGGTCAAAGTCCAAAGAAGGAGCTGGAGCAGGTTGTGTCATTATAGATCCGGCAGGTAACAAAACATTGATAGCATGTAGGTTGGAATTTGAATGTACTAACAATACTGCAGAATATGAGGGTTTACTGCAAGGTCTCAGAAAAGATTTGGATACGAACATTCAAAATATAACCGTCTTTGACAACTCTGAAATAGTGGTTAGACATGTAAGAGATTCTATCCACTGTCTTTCTCTGCATCTCAAAAGCTACCAGTCTGAGGTATGGAATTTAATGAATAGATTTTCCGCTTTCAATATAAACTCCATTCCTAGATTAAATAACTCTGAAGAAGATTTATTAGCTAATGTAGCTTCTAAACTTCTTCCTGTAGAAGGCTTATCCCCAGACGCATTCTTCGTTGAACTGCTAGTTCGGCCATCCGTTCCCGACAACAGCACGAACTAGAGATTATTTGACAACGATCAACAAATTATTAACTTTCTGCACATGGAAGAAACGTTTCAAGGCGCGGTGATAGACGAACGCACGCACGATGACAATTTGCGCGATTTCACGGTAATACTAGATCCGAGAACTCCTGAATCATCATCGGATATGGTAAAATCGATCCCAAAATCTGTAGTTAGATTAGAGAAGTTTTATGATTTTGAAGATAAATTTAAAAAGACGGTCAATTGTAAAACCAATAGTTCCTCGTTATCTTATGAAAAAGTAAATTTAGGAACTAAGGAAAATCCTCAGTGCATTAATCTAGGGTTGGGATGTTCTCAACAAGAAAAAGCTGCATTTATTAAGTTGTTCAAAGAATTTAAAGATGTCTTTGCATGGACATATGATGACCTTAAAACTTTCGACCCTAATATCATACAACATGTCATCCCGATGAATCCCCAAACCTTACCCTTTCAACAAAAACTGAGGAAGATGCACCCCAAACTCGAACCGACCGTTCAAAAAGAATTGAATAAGCTCCTAAATGCTAAGATAATTTTTCCTATTAGGCACACTCAATGGGTTTCCAACCTTGTCCCAGTATGGAAGAAAAATGGGGAAATCCGACTCTGCGTCGATTTCTAAAACCTTAATAGGGCGTCTGACAAAGACAACTACCCTGTGCCACCCATGGAACAGATCCTTCAACAGGTATCCGGTTCCAAGAGGCTATCTTTACTAGATGGTTTCTCAGGATACAACCAAGTCCTGATGTCTCCACCAGACCAACTAAAAACTACCTTCCGTACTCCGTGGGGCACTTATGCTTATCGAAAAATGCCTTTTGGATTGATTAATGTCGGAGCCACTTTTCAGAGAGCAATGGACATTGCTTTTCGAGGCTTAAGCAATCAATATATCATAGTTTACTTAGATGATGTGACTGTATTTTCTAAAAACAAAAACGATCATCTAGCTCATTTACGAGCCGTCCTACTGCGATGTCGTAAATACGACATCTCCTTGAACCCCAAAAAGTCCATCTTTGCAGTAGAACAGGGTAAACTTCTAGGATTCATTGTGTCTAGCGAAGGGATGATTATCGACCATGAAAGGACGCAAGTCATTGCAAAACTTCCCCCGCCTACATCCAAAAAATCTATGCAATATTTCTTAGGCCAGATCAACTTCGTGAGAAGATTTGTCCCCAGTTTCTCCGAAATGGTCAGACCTTTACAAAACCTAATTAATAAGGACACCCAATATCACTGGGGACCCCTTGAAAACCAAGATTTTAATGCAATAAAGAAGGCCATAATAGACGCTCCGTCTCTCATGAGCCCAGATTTTTCACAAGACTTTACACTCTACACTTTTGCTTCTGACCGTTCCTATTCCGCCATCCTAACCCAAAAGAATGTCAAGAAAAGCCAAGTACCCATCGCCTTTATGAGATCTGTATTCAAAGGTGTTTAAATTAATTACCCAGTGGTGGATCGACAAGCCTACACTGTTTTCAAAACAGTTAAACACTTCCAGTCCTATCTTTTGAAGTCAAGGACGAAAGTCATTGTCCCCTACCGAGTCGTGAGGAACTTGTTAGTGCAAAAGGAACTAGGAGAAAAGAGAGCCAATTGGGTCACTTCTTTGCAGGAGTATGACTTAGAAATTACCCCAGCTCAGATAGTAAGAGGCCAAGGGTTATGCAAGTTAGTTTATGATTCAGCAGCAGGACAACAAGAAGAAAACGACACATCAAACCTAGGACAAAGCGATCAAAGTCTAGTCTGTTGCACACAAAACTCTGTCAGTCCTTGGTACGATGATATAAGATTCTGTCTTGAACACGGATCAGCCCCCCGTCACCTTGACCCCACTAAAAGAAGAGCATTGAGACTAAAGTCTGCCTCCTTTCATCTGGTTAATGGTATCCTGTTTCGTCAGATTTTTGACGGCGTACTAATGTGTTGTCTTGAAAAAGACGAAGCAGAAAAAGTCTTGCTCGAGTTCCATGCAAGAGAAGCCGGTGGCCATTTTGGTGGTGACACCAGTGCTCATAAGGTTTTAAGAGCTGATTATTACTGGCCCATGATTTTTAGAGACGCCCATGCCTTGTGTCATAAATGTATTATCTATCAGAAAGCATCAAGGTGGTTACAAAAACCAACCTTTCCTCTGCAGCTCGTTTCAGTAGATTCTCCTTTTCAGCAGTGGGGCCTTGATATCATAGGTCCAATCAATCCTCTGTCCTCACAACAACACAATTTTATTGTGACAGCCACATATTACTTTACTCGATGGTCTGAAGCTGCTGCGTTAAGAACTGTCAACACTAGTCAGGTAATTGCCTTTCTAAATTCGAATATTATCACTCGTTTCGGTATCCCTGACTGTTTAGTTTTCGATAATTCTTCTTACTTTTACTCTCTTGATATGAACGATTTCGCTTTGGAAAAATGAATTAAGTTGAATTATTCTGCTAGTTATTACCCCCAGGGCAACAGATTGGCAGAATCAATGAACAAGAACTTAATCAAAATAATCAAGAGAACGGTGGTTGAAAATCACAAGAATTGGCACAATGCGCTGCTAAATGCGTTGTGGGCTGATAGGGTAACGCCAAAAGATGTTGTAGGTAACTCCCCCCTTTTTTCTCGTTTATGGCAGAGAAGAAATTTTGCCACCTCATATTCTTCTTCCTTCACTTCAGTTGTCACAGAAAATCCAAGAGGAAGATTGTCCCCCTTTGGAAAACCGCATTAACGCTTTGATGAAGCTAGAAGAGGTAAGAGCCCAAGCTAAACGTAAGTTAGATCAACATAAACAATTGGTTAAAATCTAGTTCGATTCTAACTCTTCTTCTGATAGGAATTTTGAAGTAGGTGATCTCGTCTTGAAGTGGGACAAACCGCATGAGGGAAAGGGAGAACACACAAATTTTCAAAACCTATGGCTTGGACCATTTTCAATTACTGAAAAGTTGGGTCCTAGTTCTTTTCGATTGCAGAATCTTGAAGGGCAGCTTGACACCTACCCGGTGAATGGCCAAGCCCTGAAAAGATACTTTGCTTGATTACAACCCTTGTATATTATGCACATATTTTGCTTTGTTTGCGTTTGCGTTTGCTTTCTGTTTTTTATTTTGATTTGAATTTATCAGTTTGTGTCTTTGGAAATACACATACCTGTACACCGAAATTTTCAGACAAAGACGATAG
>SNQJ01S0005864.1:594410-611892 GCA_010110895.2 Picea sitchensis | reverse complement strand
TTGTTGTGATTTTTATGTCTTGTTTGTCCTGTAAACAAACTTAAAGAAGCACTGCAGCTATTGTTTACGAGAAGCTTCTGGATTATTCGGTGCGGGTTTCCTCCCTCCGATCATCTTATAATATCATCATACACAAGAAAAACCTGGAGCATTTCCAGGTCAGCTTGTCATTTATTTGTTTAGTATAATATTAGTAGTATAGTTATATAAGTGTTAAGTTAGATTTATAGTTAGAATTAGTAGATTAGTAGTTTATTTTAGTTAGTTTTGTTTTATTTCTTGTTTATAAAATTATAAAATCAACAAAAATATCTCTTGCTATCTTAGGGCAGAATATAAACGAGTTTTTCAGGTTTTATTTGAATCTGTGAATTGTAGATATTGTACATTTTGTGAATAAGTTATATTTCAGTTAGTAGTTAGATAGTTAATTAGTAGTTAGTATAGTAGTAGTTAGTAGATTGTATTTATAGAATAGTTAGATTAGTTTAGTTTGTTTAAATAATTAGTTTTAGTTAGTTTGTTTAGTAGTTAGTTTTAATTAGATTAGTTTAGTAGTTTGTTTTATTTATTGTTAGTTAGTTTCGCTTGTTTTATTTAGTTTTAGTTAGATTAGTTTTATTTTTTGTTTTCTTAGGGCCTTAGATCGGCTAACGGAGCCGCTAAACCGGTCAGGGTGGTTCATCCAAAACGTCTTGGGTTATTAGACAACCCCGAACCGGTTCCACTCTCTCAGTTGACGGACAGTCAATTTCGCCCGTCAACAGGTAGATAGTCAGCATTTAATAGACTTAATGCAGTTAGATAGGAATTTAATTCTAGATTTGATAGCTTTAGAGTCCAAGAGGGAAAATGGATATAGACACCCTCATTGTAACATTATTGAAGCAGGAGAAGCAAGAGCAAGCAAAGAGTTGTGTGTGAAGAACACCCATGTACAGGCATTTGAATTAATATAATAAAACTTGATTCAAATTCATGGTTTGTGTTATTTCTCTGTGTACTGATGTTATGCTCATGGATTTTTGATCCCTATCATGCATTTTATTTTATACGCTGTGTATGTGATTTCATGGTTGAATTGAAGTCTGAGAGGGTGAGTGAATGAGTTTCAATTGTTTCTCTAATTGAGCCACAGAATTCCTGCAAGGAGTGCAGTCGAATTGTCCGCAAGGAGTGCGTTGACAGAAGGGTTCAATTAGAGATATATTTTGTTCTCATTCGCTTGAAGGTGCAGTTAGGCATAGTGTCGTGCAAGGAGTGCGCAGGCCAAGGAAAAGCTTCAGGTTTGTGAATCTAAGGAAGTTGGTGAAAGACTGTTGCTGCAGGTGTGCACAGAGTCAAGCGACTTCAAAACTTAGACGTTGTTGAAGGTTTTGCCACAAGGAGTGTGCACAAGAAATTTTCTGAAGAACTTGAGAAGTCGAGAACAAGTCCAGGAGAAATAGGCCTTAGAATCTATTTAAGGATAAGTGCAGGAAGCAGGCGTTGGAAGTCTGAGGAAAGTGTTGTAGGTTGGCGTGCGAGTGAACAAGTCTTCGTGGAGGAAGCACTTATTCATTTCGCCGAAGTCACCAGAAGGACAGACGGACGAAATCCTTTCAGGGATATTTCGCGAAGTCCCGTGGGTCGTCAGATCTCATGGAGGTGCAGAGGAGTTACCATCGCAGGCGTAGGAAAGGTCTAAATCTCAGGAGGGGCAGGGTCATTGATCTCGGCCACAATAGCCGTTAGATCTACACGAGATATCGTGTATCGGGGGTCCGCGAGTTGAAACTGCAAGGGATTGCATCAAGAACCGCAATATCGCAAGACGCGATATCCCGACAACCAAAGGGTAGCGTGTGGGAATGCAGGAGTGAGTGGAAGACAGGTGGTGGAGATCGGGAGATCTCGCGAACTTGGAAATTCGCAGGGTGAGAGCCCAATTATTGGGTACTCCAAGTCACGAAGGAGAGAGGTTGCGAGTACGGAAAGCACGATAGGATCGTATCGGATTTTCGACACATCGGTACTCGGGAGTCGGAGAGCCGAGTGCATGGTATCACGAGTAGCGAAGCCGTGATAGAGCCAAAGTTCCAATAGAGGAAAGAGGAAGTCAGCGTTGACTGACATCTTGGGTCTCAGGAATTCGAGAGCCCAGCGATCAAATGAGAACTTGCGAAGTCGCGAGTTCCGATCCTCCGAAAGAAAAGAAGGGGGGATCGTGCCGAAGAAAACCTATGGGGTGCAGATTTCCCGATAGGGAAATAGAAGAACCATTGAGTTCTTCGAGCCGAGGAAGAAGAGAAGATCCTGTGAGTGTGTGTGGACCTTCCGACCTGCGGGTGGTGAAGGGGCCGCGTTACCGCCAAGTGGTATCAGAGCAGGAAGTTCTTTGCTTTCTGTAGAAGAGAAGAGGAAATTTACCATGCCGCCCAGAAGAGAAAGACAGTCACCTGATCTAGAGGACAGGGAGGTGCGAAGAAGGGGCAGGCCAGCAGGAAATCCAAAAATGGAGAGACAAATGCGTGATCTTCGAGTGAGACTCAAGGAGATGGAGACAGCTCAGAGACGCACAACTAGTGTAGGGGATCTTAGTGATTCCACCAGCGAGATTAAGGCTGAACGTGAGGAGGAAGTTGCAGCCGAGGATGCATCAACTTAGCAGTTGATTAAAGCTATCACCAGGATGGGTGCAAAGGTGAAGATGGACATTCCAGTCTATGAGGGGAATCTGGATGCAGAAGAGATACTGGATTGGATCCAAGCTCTTTACACCTACTTTGATTATGAGGATATCGAAGAGGATAAGAAGGTCAGACATGATGTCACGCGCTTGAAGGGACATGCATCCTTATGGTGGGATGAGTTACAAGCTGACAGACGCTGCAAGGGAAAGTAGAAGATTAAGAGTTGGGATCGGATGATCGCGAAGATGAAGGTGAAGTTCATCCCAAGAGACTACCAAATTACTCTGTTCAGGAGGATGCATAAACTGAGACAAAAACTGATGACAGTGAAAGAATACACTGAGGAATTCTATCGAATGAACATCAGGGCAGGTCATCGGGAGAACGATGATGAGAAGGTTGCTAGATATCTGAATGGTCTGAGATATGACATTCATGATGAATTGAGCATGGTAACCATCAGGGTGGTGGAGGATGCTTACCAGATGGCTCTGAAAGCCGAGGAGAAGCTAAGCCGTAAGCAAGGTCAGCGAGGGTGAGGCAGAAGTCAGTCCAGAGGCAAAGCAGTTGCCCAGGAAAAATATCAGAAACGCAAGGAGGAATGGACGAAACCTCAGGGTAAGTTTGAAAGAGGTGGAACATCACAGAGAGGAACATACGTTGAAAAGAAAGGACAACATAATGAGAAGAGGGGAGATTATGCTGATGCAAATACTTTTCCTCGAACCAGAGGTAGAGGAAGAGGTCGAGGTGGAGTCATCACATGCTTCACATGTGGGAAGAATGGGCATAGGTCATTTGAGTGTCCAGAGAAAAAGAAGGCCATTGGAGAAGCTCACATCACCGAATCACAGAGGCGGGATGTTGAGACCGAAGATACAGAAGGCGGAAGATCGCTTGCGATGCATAAAGTCCTTTTGACACCCAAGAAAGAGGTGGAAAGTTCAGTCCAAAGGACCAGACTTTTCAGAACAGCTTGCAAGACCAAGGATAGGGTATGCAAGGTAATTGTTGATAGTGGTAGCACGGATAATCTCGTTTCAACCGAGATGGTGGAAAAGATGGAGCTAGAGACAACAGATCACCCGAGTCCATACAAAGTTTTGTGGCTACAGAAGGGATATCAGGTGAGTGTTGCTAAAAAATGCTTGGTTGAATTCAAGATAGGGGGATACAATGATAACATCTTGTGTGATGTTATTCCCATGGATCTATGTCATTTATTGCTGGGTAGACCATGGGAATATGACAGAAATGTGATTCATGATGGGAGAATGAACACATATACCTTGGAGAAGAATGGGAGAACCCATATGTTGCTTCCGATAAAGGATAAGGAAGTGAAACCAGAAGTGAGCAACACAATATTTCTCATGAGTGGGAAGGAGCTTCTTACAGAGGTCGAGAAGAAGGAAGGTCCACAATTCTTTGTGGTCAGGAAACCAAGGATTTTCTTGACTAGCACAAGAGTGGATGATCTACCGGATGAGATTCAGGAACTGTTGGAAGATTTCACTGACATCATAGTGGACGAATTACCTCATTTGTTGCCACCGATGAGGAGTGTGAGTCATCATATAGACCTCATACCAGGAGCTAGTTTTCCGAACAAAGATGCATACAGGTTGACACCGCAAGAAAATGAGGAGGTTAAGAGGCAGGTCCAGGAGTTATTGGACAAAGGATTGGCCAGAGAAAGCTTGAGTCCGTGTGTTGTTTCGACAGTGCTCAGTCCAAAGAAAGATGGAGGCTGGAGAATGTGTACCGACTCAAGGGAAATCAACAAGATAACTATCAGGTACAGATTTCCATTGCCAAGAATGGATGATTTGATGGATTGCTTGAGCGGAGCAAAATATTTTTCAAAGATAGATTTGAAAACCGGATATCACCAAATTCGCATGAGAGAAGGCGATGAGTGGAAGACAACCTTCACGATAAACGAAGGACTATATGAATGGCTAGTCATGCCATTTGGCTTGAAAAATGTGCCGAGTACTTTTATGAGGCTGATGAATGAAGTCCTGAGGGAATTCATCAAGAAATTTATCGTCATATATCTGGATGATATACTGATCTTTAGTAAGACGAAGGCTGGACATCTGAAGCATTTGGCCATTGTGATGAGGAAGCTACAGTAGGAGAAGTTGTTGATCAACTTGAAGAAGTGCTCATTTATGAAGACAAAACTCATTTATTTGGGTTTTGTTATTTCAGCGAATGAGTTGAAGATGGATCCGGATAAGGTAGAAGTGATCAAGAATTGGCCATCACCGAGAAATATTTTCGAGGTGATAAGTTTTCATGGATTAGCTAGTTTCTATCGAAAGTTCATCAGGAATTTCAGTGGGATTAGTGCAACGATGATGGATACAGTGAAGAAGCGACATAAGTCTTTTCACTGGACAACAGAGGCTGAAAAGAGCTTCAATCTGTTGAAGCGGAAGATAACGGAAAAACCAGTGTTGGTGTTGCCGGATTTCCAGAAGACATTTCAGGTGAAATGTGATGCAAGTGGGTTTGCCATAGGAGCAGTCTTGACTCAGGAAGACAGGTCGGTTGCATATTTCAGTGAGAAGCTGGATGAAGCGAAACTGAAATACTCCACGTATGNCTGAAGAAGTGGAGGCATTACTTGATCCCAAAAGAGTTTGTTCTGTACAGTGATAACCACGCATTACAGTTTGTGACTCAACAAGAGAAGTTGAATCATAAACATCCTAAATGGGTGGAGTATATGCAGAAATTTACATTTGTAATTAAACACATTTCGGGTACTACTACCAAAGTGGCTGATTCTTTGAGCAGGAAGTGTTTTTTGCTACAGGAATTCCAAGTCAAGACGTTGGGTTTTGAAAATCTCAGGGACATGTATGCAGGAGATGCAGATTTTGCAGAAGCATATGAAGAAGTTGAGAATCCAGTTCTCATAGATCAAAGCCCTTGGATAGAGTATATGATCCAGGAGGGATTGTTGTTCAGAGGAAATCAATTGTGCATTCCAAATTGCTCCATGAGGGAGAACCTGTTGAAGGAGAAACACAGTGGTGGATTGGTAGGACACTTTGGCCATGACAAAACATTCGCTAAGATGAATGAGTCGTATTTTTCGCCAGGGATGCATGCAGATGTCAAGAGGTTCATTGACAGATGCAGAATTTGCCAGCATTCAAAGGGAAGGAAGCAGAATGCAAGTTTTTATCAGTCGTTGCCCATACAAGAGAGACCATGGGAGGCGATAAGCATGAATTTTGTATTGGGTTTGCTGAGGACACAAAGAGGTGTTGATTCCATGTTTGTGGTGGTGGATAGGTTTTCAAAGATGGCACATTTTATCCCATGCCAGAAGACCAGCGATGCGACTCATATCGTAAATCTGTTTTTCAAGGAGGTCATTCAAATTCATGGGTTGCCAAAAAGCATAGTTTCGGACAGGGATACAAAATTCATAGGGCATTTTTGGAGGAACTTATGGAAGAAGCTAGGAACTAACTTGGAATTTAGTTCTGCTTATTTTCTTAGACGGATGAACAAACGGAAGTGGTGAACATGAGTCTGGGAGATTTGCTGAGGAGCTTAGTGACAGAGCACCATAGCAGCTAGGATAAGATATTTCCACAGGCAGAGTTTGCATACAACGATTCAGTGAATCAGAGTACAGGGAAGAGCCCATTTCAAATTGTATAGGGAATGCATCCAAGAGGATTCTCTGAGTTAAGAGATTCATAACAAACTGCGACTAGCAGTGCTAGTGTAGAAGAATTTGTTGAAGCAATGAAGGAACTTCACAGTAAGGTGAAGCAACGACTGATAGATTCAAATCGGGAGTACAAGCGTAGAGCAGATCAGCATCGGAGACAACTTCAGTTTGAAGTTGGTGATCTGGTTCTGGAACATTTGAGGAAGGAAAGGTTCCCAAGGGGAACATACAATAAGTTGAAAATGAAGAAAATTGGGCCATGCACAGTCCTGAAGAAATTCGGAGAAAATTCTTATGAGATCGAGTTGCCGAATGGCATCGGAATATCTCTGATATTCAATATCGCAGATTTATACCCATACAAGGCTAGAGAAGCAGAGACTGGAACTGAGGAGCCAGTGATCCAGTGGATGAAACAATTTCCAGTTGCAGAGAAGCCACAGATGGAGTGCATACTAGACAAGAGAGTGGGTAGAAAGACCAGACGAAAGCAATACTTTGAGTATCTAGTCAAGTGGAAGAATCACCCAGTGGAAGATGCCAGCTGTGAGAGAGAAGCAGAAATACAGAAGCATGGACAGACCGTG
This sequence comes from Picea sitchensis, assembly GCA_010110895.2. NCBI lineage: Eukaryota > Viridiplantae > Streptophyta > Pinopsida > Pinales > Pinaceae > Picea > Picea sitchensis. Next base: position 604,933 of record SNQJ01S0005864.1, on the reverse strand, counting down.
CAGGAGCTCATGGACAGGATCCCATGAAAGTTTTCAAGCCAAGGAGTATGATGCAGGAGCATCGCCAACTCATCAAGTGAGCTAGTGCGGAAGTGGGAGACCGCTGGACAAACCAACAGATTTCTTTTTGGGATTCACCTTGAAATTGTTGCGCAAACAATAATGTGAAAATTTAATGAAGGTGCACTTTGTATATTGTAAATGGACCTTGAGTGGATAGCTCTCGTCCTTAACTAGATAGTCAACATTTAATAGACTTAATGCAGTTAGATAGGAATTTAATTCTAGATTTGATAGTTTTAGAGTCCAAGAGGGAAAACGGATATAGACACCCTCATTGTAACATCATTGAATCAAGAGAAGCAAGAGCAAGTAGAGATCTGTGTGTGAAGAACACCCATGTACAAGCATTTGAATTAATATAATAAAGCTTGATTCAAATTCATGGTTTGTGTTATTTGTCTGTGTACTGATGTTATGCTCATGGATGTTTTCTCCCTGTCATGCATTTTATTTTATATGTCGTGTATGTAATTTCATGGTTTAATTGAAGTCTGAGAGAGTGAGTGAATGAGTTAATTGTTTCTCTAATTGAGTCAGAGAATTCCTGCAAGGAGTGTAGTCGAATTGTCTGCAAGGAGTGCGTTGAAAGAAGGGTTCAATTAGAGATAGCTTTTGTTCTCATTCCCTCGAAGGTGCAGTTAGGGACAGTGCCGTGAAAGGAGTGCATAGGCCAAGGAAAAGATTCAGGTTTGTGAATCTGAGGAAGTTGGTGAAAGACTGTTGCTGCAGGTGTGCGCAGAGTCGAGCGACTTCAACACTTAGACGTTGTTGAAGGTTTTTCCGCAAGGAGTGTGCGCAAGAAGTTCTCTGAATAACTTGAGAAGTCAAGAACAAGTCCAGGAGAAATAGGCCTTCGAATCTATTTAAGGATAAGTGCAGGAAGAAGGCGTTGGAAGTCTGAGGAAAGCGTTGCAGGTTGGTGTGTGAGTGAACAAGTCTTCGTGGAGGAAGCACTTCTTCATTTCTTCGAAGTCACCAGAAGGAAGGATGGACGAAATCCTTTCGGGGAGATTTCGCGAAGTTCCGTGGGTATTCAGATGTCACGGAGGTGCAGAGGAGTTACCAGCGCAGGCGTAGGAAAGGTCCGAAGCTCAGGAGGGGCAGGGTCGTTGATCCCGACCATAGTAGCCGTTAGATCTAAACGAGATATCGTGTATCGAGGGTCTGCGAGTTGAAACTGCAAGGGATTGCATCAAGAACCACGATATCGTGAGACGTGATATCCCGACAACCAAAGGGTAGCGTGTGGGACCGCAAGAGTGAGTGGAAGACAGGTGGTGGAGATCGGGAGATCTTGCGAACTCGGAAGTTCACAGGGTGAGAGCCCAAGTATTGGGTACTCCAAGTCATGAAGGAGCGAGGTTGCGAGTAGAAAAAGCACGATAGGATCGTATCAGAGTTTCCGCGCATTGGGACTCGGGAGTCGGAGAGCTGAGTGCGTGGTATCGCGAGTAGTGAAGCCGAGATAGAGCCGAAGTTCTGATAGAGGAAAGAGGAAGTCAACATTGACTGACATCTTGGGTCTCGAGGATTCGAGAGCCCAACGATCAACAAAGAACTTGCGAAGTCGCGAGTTCTGATCGTCTGAAAGAAAAGAAGGGGGGATTGCGCCGAAGAAAACCTGTGGGGTGCAGATTTCCCGATAGGGAAATAGAAGAATTGTTGAGTTATTTTGGCTGAGGAAGAAGAGAAGATCCTGTGAGTGCGCGTGGACCTTCCGACCTGTGGGTGGTGAAGGGGCCGCGCTGCCACCAGCTACCCTGGGATAAAACTACCTAATGAAACCCTTGACAATATAACCAAACCCTCACCTGCATTTTCGAAGCCCGGACAGTCATCATGTGACCAATGTGATGTGTGGTTGGAACGATACTATATAGACGTCCCCTTATTACAGTCAAAGATCCAATCATTGGAAAACCAAGTTGTAGTGTTGACCAGCCAAAGGGACAAGATTCAAGAAAATGATAGGAAGTATAAAACTACTGGTTCCATCATTTTTAGGAATGTCGAATCGGCTATAGCCTTCGTCAATTCCAAAATGTCATGATCAAGCTGTCTTCTCATCATCCAGGTATGAATTTAGGTATCAATATCGTTTTGTGAATTTCTCGGATTAATATAATGATGTGAGTTTGGTTTTCAAATAGCTTTGTCTCATTTGAAATGGCTCTGTCATAATGTTGTTCATCCTGTACATTGTTTTTGCTTTGCTAAAATTAAATGAAGTTTTGATTTGGATACACAATTTGTTGATGGCCAGTTTAGCAATTGATAGGTTTTCATCTATTTTGATTCATTTTCTTGTTGAGTTAACGAAATCAATGATTTGCTTTCGACTGGATTTGTTTGTATCTAATCTGAACAGGAGGTTTTCATGCTAAAATTAGAGCACGATCATGTTTTGATTTGGTATAATTTCGTTATGATTAGATTATATCGGCTCTAATTTAGTTTGTATGCTGTGATTTTGGAACGACTTTGTGAGTTTGAATTGGTGTGATGTAATCTTCTAAACCAGGAATACAACTCTAATTGACTCTGATTTGGAAAGAACAACTATGTTTCGTATGAAAACAATATTCTCATTTAAGCCTGTGAAAAAGATATCTATGCCCGAATCATGGAACGGTTTTGATTCACAAACGACTATGTTAAACTTCAACCGTTCGATTCGCTCTTGTCTTGATTGGATCACTGTGTATCTTCAGTTAGTATGATTTATTTTATGAAGTTGGATTCGTATCAAAAATAGACTTGATAATGCTTTGTTTGATTTTAATTTCCAAAACGAATTGGTTAAACCCAGACGACATATGTTATCTTTGAAGAGTTTGTTGTGAAATGAATTCGACTAATAATTTCATTGAAGGTTAATCGAATTTGTCTACCCCAATTAGCAATAACAAATGATGGACGATTCCCACAGATCCTGTTATGATTTCATTTGAGTTAATTTACACACCAGTCTTGATTTGATTCGCTAAATGACATGGATCGTTGGTTTATGTTAATACGGTTATATCAATTTGAAAGTGATCTTGCTATTTTTGTATGGATTCGACTGTGTTTCCTATTGATGAGGCAACACAAACAATTGTCTATGATGTTTTTAACTGTATTGATTTCAATTTCATATGAAACGATTTCATTACTATTCAATACGATTTTGTATACCCGAATTAGTAACGAATTAAACAGAGTATGGCTATCTAGTCTGTTCAAATTGCATACAAGTGTCGATTTGAATAAGGCTTTTAGCAATCAAATATCTTTTGATAGTTTGAATATATTTTCAAAGATTTGAATTGATTTTGATGTTGATTCTGTGTCTGATTTAGACCAGCTACAGAATCGCAAGATTCTGTAGCTAGTCTTAGAATTAGATTTTTATCATTTTTATTAACAAAATATCCTCCTAACTTGCCCATTTTTTACCCCTTCCAAGTACATACGAATTGCATTGGGCATGCTGGGCAGTCTAGGAGAGATTTGTGTGATTTAGTTTTTATTTTAGGTTCCTAGTTTAGTCAGACTTGGGATATTTTCCCAGATTTATGTAAACAGTTTTGATAACTTCCACATGGATGCTTTACCCTGTGGAAGGTCTTTAAATACTTATTATTTTGTGTAATAAGCAGCATCCTCACTTGTGGGAGAACCAAGATATGGATTTCTAATACAAACTAAGACAAGAGTTGATGTTTTGCTACAGCTTTCGCTTTCAATATATCAATTTTTTGTTTCAAGTTTATGCATGTCGTTTGCAGTTGATTATAGACTACTTTAGCTATCGTAATCTATTGCAGAATGATATGATTGGATTAATGTGATATCCATATCTGATTTCTTTCATTACTTTAAAAATACAGCCATTACTTTGTTTCAGTTAATGAATCACAGATTTCTCTTCTTCATTAATTGAACCATTTCATATAGATCTTTGCATATAGGTTTATCTAACTGTGAAGATTTATAAATCATAAGATTTTTGTAATTTTTATGTCTTGTTTGTCCTGTAATCATATTTGAAGAGCACTACAGCTTTCTTTTTACAAGGAGCGCCTAAATATTTTGGTGCGGGTTTTCTCCCTCCGATCAACTAAGACAATAATTTCATACAGGACAAATCTGGAGCATTTCTCCAGGTCAATTTGTTATTTATTTGTTTGGTTAATTTGTTAGTGTGATATTAGTAGTTTAGTTAGATAAATATATTAGTTTAGATTTGTAGTTAGAATTATTATTTTAGTTGTTTAATTTAGTTAGGTTTTTGTTTTATTTTTGTTCATAAAATTATAAAATCAACAAAAAATATCTCTCCCTGTCTTAGGACAGAATACAAATGAGTTTTTCAGGTTTCATTCAAATCTGTAAATTGTAGATATTGTACATTTTGTGAATAGGATCTATTTCTGTTAGTAGTTAGATATTTAATTTCGTAGAGTTAGTATAGTATTAGTTAGTAGATTGTATATATAGAATAGTTAGATTTGTTTAGTTTGTTTTAATTGTTATTTTTAGTTAGATTAGTTAGTGTAGAGTAGTTTTCTTTTTTTGTTTTCTTAGGACCTTAGATCGGCTAACGGAGATGCTAAACCCGTCAGGGTGGTTCATCCCAAATGGATTGGGTTATTAGACAATTCCGGACCAGTTCCACTCTTCCAGTTGTCGTACGGTCAATTTCGCTCATCAACAAATGGTGCTAGAAGGAGGGCCTGAATTTAATTAATGGCACGAGGCGGTCGCAAGACTCCTCCACCACCTAATCGCTCACCTATAGTGACTAGAATCCATTCAAACGATAATATTCCCCTTCAAACAACAACTACTTCAACCAATGATCCACGATCATAGTTGAGCCCGCAACCCCTAATCCTACAGGTGGTGACATATAAGAGATTTTCCATCAATATTTTATAAAAACACATAGTGCCTTAGCGCGTTTGAGGCAACCAAACCATCTGTGGGGACAACCTTTGGATTTCTCTGATATCAGAGAACAATTAGGAGGCACTGATCTCACTGTGAATCCTTCAGATCCAATCTTAAATCCTACTGCAGGAGGATCTGGGATACCTCCTTCACCACATCCATCATCTCCTTCTTTTTCTAGAGGAGATTCCTCTGACAAAGGCAATTCCCCTTCTCATCCTTCCACACCCACTACCCCAATGGAAAATCAGAACAACCCTTCTAGACCTTGGCTTGATCAGGATGTCGTAGTTGTACCCGGAGATCAACATCCTTTACCTAAACACCCAGATAAATGGCTTCCCAAGTTTGACCCTGACTCAAAATAGATCGTTGAAGATCACATTAAAAAGTTTATGTTAGCCATACGACTCCGCAATGTCGAACATGAAGACATTGTCTGTAGGTTTTTCCCCTATACTTTCGAGGGCAATGCATCCACATGGTACTTTTCCCAGCAACCCCATACCATCGTGTCTTGGGAAAAGTTTGAGTCATGCTTTTTGGAAAAGTTCGGAGATGGTAAGCCTCCGGAAGTCCTACTCATGGACCTTTCTAGCTTAGGAATGAACCCAAAATAAAAAATTTAAGACTTTAATCAAAGATTCTTAACACTTAAAAACCGAATCCCTACAGATTCCATGCCCGCTGAGAGTCTTATAATAGCATACTACACTAAAGTTTTGCATCAAAGTATAGCTATTTGGGTTAAACGATCTAAGAAAGCCACGCTGTTAGAAGCCTTCGAGGAGGCCACCCAGATTGAAAAGGATATACTTAGTGTCAAATACTCTACTAGAAATGAAATGGAGACTAGTTCTTCTTCCAAAAAGAAGATTGAAATCCTCCCCAGACCCACTCAAAGTAAAACACAACCTGAAAGCTCTGATTTAGAAAACTTAACTAAAGTTGTTCAAAAACTGTCAAATCAAGTTATAGACTTAAAAAGAACGACCAAAGAAGCTTCTTCGAGCAAAGGGCCTTACAAACCCCCGTTCCGGAAGCCTTTTCCTACCAACCGACCTAATCCAACCACCGAAGGCCTTAATCTAGAAAGTCTGCAATGCGCTCTTCAAACAATTCTAGAAGCCCAAGATAACTTGATGCCTCGTGAGATTCCCGAGGAGGTAGTTGAACAAGAGGCAGTTCAAGGAGAGGAGTCTTCTCCAAACATTTTTGGACACTTCTCGGATAACATCTTTCAAGCTAACTTAGAGACAGTACATCCCTATAATACCAGGAGTAAGACAACAAACAAACCTTCTTCCGAAAACACCACAACTTTGCCTCCAAAGAAGTCTAAATAAGATGAAACTAAACAGAGTAATGTGAACCCCAATGTATATTATGATGTAGTTGAATGTCTTAAAAAGTTGAGAGCTAACATCTCTGTTTATGAGTTATTGAAATTTCCATTTTTGCTACTAAAAATGTTACAGGATATTTCAGAGAATGACAAAAATGGTAATTCAAGCAGTAACAAGGTTGTGAAGAACAAATTTCCTCAGAAGACTTCCACTAAAAACAATATTGATCCTAAAGATAAAGGGAGCCTTCCTGTAAGTAATGTTAATAATGTAAATAATGTAGATAAAGTAGCTTTAGAAACTGCGAGTAAAAAGCCTCAAGTTACCACTCTTAGTACTCGCAAAAATGTACCTCCGTTTTTGTTAACTTTCGAAATCTTTAATAGAAACATGCACAATTGTATGGTAGACTCAGGAGAGTCATCCAATGTGATGCCATGGTCTGTATGCCAGAAGATTAACGTAGAAGTTGAACCATCTACTTTAAAAATCATACAACTTGATCGGACCAATGTTAAAGTTATAGGCGAACAAAAGAATGTGCTTATTAGATTATCGTCTAACCCCAAGGTTCATCAAGTCATTGATATAATTGTTGTGGATATTCCAGAAGTGTATGGTCTATTTTTAAGCAGGGACTGGTCGGAGAAGCTACATGGTTATTTTACGACAGATTGGTCTCACCTATGGCTTCCAGACAACGACAAGCCTAACAAGATCAAGGTAAATTGTGAACGCTACCTTAAGTTCACAGTCACAGATCTAAACGATCCCAACGAACCATTTACACCATATATTAATTCACCCGAAGTACAAGGAATGGACACCTTCTTCGACAACTTCATGGCCGAGGCTTCAGCTATCACCAATCCAGAACAGCAGTCCGAGATTGTAGCATACGTGCAACCAAAAACTTCTACGCAACGGTCTCATGTACTCGATGAAAATCAAATTTGGTCTCTATATTTTGACGAGTCAAAGTCCAAAGAAGGAGCTGGCATAGGCTGCGTCATTATCGATCCGGTAGGTAACAAAACGTTGATTGCATGTAGGTTGGAATTTGAATGTACTAATAACACTGCAAAATATGAGGCTTTACTACAAGGTCTCAGAAAAGCTTCGGATATGAACATTCAAAATTTAACCATCTTTGGTGACTCTGAAATAGTGGTTAGATAGGTAAGAGATTCTATCCACTATCTGTCTCCGCATCTCAAAAGATACCAATCCGAGGTATGGAATTTAATGAATAAATTTTATGCTTTCAATATAAATTCCATTCCTAGATTGAATAAATCTGAAGTAGATTAATTAGCTAATGTAGCTTCTAAACTTCTTTTTGCAGAAGGCTTGTCCCTAAATGCATTCTTTGTTGAGCTATTATTCAGACCATCCGTTCCCAACAACATCACGAATTGGAGAGTCTTCAACGATGATCAACAGATTATTAACTTTCTGCACATGGAAGAAACTTTTCAAGGCGTGGTGATAGACGAACACACACACGACGACAATTTTTGCGATTTCATGGTAATACCAGATCCGAGAACTCCTGAATCTTCATCAGACATGGTAAAATCGATCCCTAAATCTGTAGTTAGATTAGAGAATTTTTATGATTTTCAAGATAAATTTAAAAAGACGGTCAACTGTAAAACCAATAGTTCCTCATTATCATACGAAAAGGTAAACTTAGGAACGAAGGAAAATCCACAGTGAATTAATCTAGGGGTAGGATGTTATCAACAAGAAAAAGATGCATTTATTAAATTGTTCAAAGAATTTAAATATGTCTTTGCATGGACGTATGACGAACTCAAAACGTTTGACCCTAACATCATGCAGCATGTCATTCCGATGAAGCCCCAAACATTACCCTTTCAACAAAAATTGAGGAAAATGCACCCTAATCTCGAATCGACCGTTCAAAAAGAATTGAATAAGCTCCTAAATGCTAAGATAATATTTCCTGTTAGGCACACAATGGGTTTCTAACCTTGTCCCAGTCCGAAAGAAAAGTGGAAAAATCCGACTCTGTGTCGATTTTCAAAACCTTAATAGAGTGTCTGATAAAGACAGCTATCATGTCCCACCCATGGAACAGATCCTTCAACAGGTATCTGGTTCCAAGAGGTTATCTCTACTGGAGGGTTTCTCGAGGTACAACCAAATCCTGATGTCTTCACCAAACCAACTTAAAACTACCTTTCGTACCCCATGGGGCACTTATGCTTATCGAAAAATTCCCTTTGGATTGATTAATGCTAGTGCCACTTTTCAGAGAGCAATGGACATTGCTTTCTGAGTCTTAATCAATCAGTCCGTTTTAGTTTACTTAGATGATGTGACTGTATTTTCTAAAAACAAAAACGATCATCTAGCTCACTTATGAGCCATTCTACAATGATGTCGTAAATACGGCATCTCCTTGAATCCTAAAACATCCATATTTGCAGTAGAACAGGGTAAACTCTTAGGATTTATTGTGTCAAGCGAAGGGATGATTATCGACCCCGAAAGGACTCAATTCATCACGAAACTTCCCCCTCCTACATCCAAAAAATCTATGCAGTCTTTCTTAGGCCAAATTAACTTTGTGAGAAGATTTGTCCCCAGCTTCTTCGAAATGGTCAGACCCTTGCAGAACCTAATTAAGAAAGACACCCAATATACTGGGGGCCCCTAGAAAATCAATATTTTAATGCAATAAAGAAGGCCATAATAGACGCTCTGTCTCTCATGAGCCCCGATTTTTCTCAAGACTTTACACTCTACACTTTTGCTTCTGACCGTTCCTATGCCACCGTCCTAACCCAAAAGAATCCCGAGAACAATGAAGTACCCATTGCCTTTATGAGCTCTGCTTTCAAAGGTGCTAAACTTAATTACCCAGCGGTAGATCAGAAAGCTTACGTTGTTTTCAAAGAAGTCAAGCATTTCCGGTCCTATCTTTTGAAGTCAAGGACGAAAGTCATTGTCCCCTACCCAGTCGTCAGGAACCTGTTAGTGCAGAAGGAACTAGGTGAAAAAAGGGCTAACTGGGTCACCTCCTTGCAGGAGTACGACTTAGAAATCACCCCAGCTCAGATAGTGAGAGGCCAAGGGTTATGCAAGTTAGTTGTTGATTCAGCAGCAGGACAACAAGAAGAAAGCGATACGTCAAACCTAGGACAACACGATCAAAATCTAATATATTGCGCACAAAACCCTGTCAGTCCCTAGTATGACGATATAAGATTCCGTCTTGAACATGGGTCAGCACCCTGTCACCTAGATCCTGCTAAAATAAGAGCGTTGAGATTAAAGTCCGCCTCCTTTCATCTAGTAAATGGTATCCTGTTTCATCAAAATTTTGACGGTGTACTGATGCGTTGTCTTGAAAAAGACGAAGCAGAAAAAGTCTTGCTAGAGTTGCATGTAGGAGAAGCTGGTGGTCATTTTGGTGGTGACACCACTGCCCATAAGGTTTTAAGAGCTGGTTATTACTGGCCCACGCTTTTTAGAGATGCCCATGCCTTGTGTCGAAAGTGTATTATTTGTCAGAAAGCATCAGGGCGGTTACAAAAACCAGCCTTTCCTTTGCAGCTCGTTTCAGTAGACTCTCCTTTTCAGTAGTGGGGCCTTGATATCATAGGTCCGATCAACCCTCCATCCTCACAATAGCACAATTTTATTGTGACAGCCACAGATTACTTTACCCGATGGTCTAAAGCTGTTGCGTTAAGAACTGTCAACACCAGTCAGGTAATTGCCTTTCTAAATTCGAACATTATCACTCGCTTTGGTATCCCTGACTGTTTGGTATTCGATAATTCTTATTACTTCTCCTCTCTTGAGATGAGTGAGTTCGCTTTGGAAAAAGGAATTAAATTGAAGTATTCTTCTAGCTATTATCCTTAGGGCAACGGATTGGCAGAATCGACAAACAAGAACTTGATTAAAATTATCAAGAGAACGGTGGTTGAAAATCACAAAAATTGGCACAATGCATTGTTAAATACGCCGTGGGATGATAGGGTAACGCCAAAAGATACTGTAGGTAACTCCCCCTTTTTTCTTGTTTATGGCAGAGAAGCAATTCTGCCACCTCACATTCTTCTTCCTTCACTTTAGTTGTCGCAGAAAATTCAAGAAGAAGATTGTCCCCCTTTGGAAAACTGAATTAATGCTTTGATGAAG
>SNQJ01S0005864.1:580143-594360 GCA_010110895.2 Picea sitchensis | reverse complement strand
GAAAACTGAATTAATGCTTTGATGAAGCTAGAAGAGGTAAGAGCCCAAGATAAAAGAAATTTAGATCAACATCAACTATTAGTTAAAAGTTGGTTCGATTCTAACTCTGCTTCTGATAGAAATTTCGAAGTAGGTGATCTCGTCTTGAAATGGGACAAACCGCATGAGGGAAAGGGAGAGCACACGAAATTTCAAAACTTATGGTTTGGACCGTTTTTTATTGTTGAAAAGTTGGGTCCCAGTTCTTTTCGATTGTAGAATCTTGAGGGGCATCTTGGCACCTACCCGGTGAATGGCCAAGCCTTGAAAAGATACTTTGCTTGATGAAAACCCTTGTATATTATGTACATATTTTTATTTTGTTTTCTTTTTCGTTTGCTTTTTGTTTTTTATTTCCCCTTTGAGTTTATCAGTTTGTGTTTTTGGAAATACACATACCCGTACACTGATCTATTCAGACAAAGACAATAGAAAAATTCCTTCGCTGAAATAACTGTTGAGAAAGTTGTATAAACATCAATGGTATATTTCTGAAATTTATATCTGTGTTGGAAAAAGTCTGTTGTTTGAAAGAAGATGATTGATTTCGATCTCTGAGTAAAGATTGTCATGATCATCTATTATCTTTTTATGCTGTCCCTTTTCCTTAAGGGAATGACTCAGAATATGTCTCCCTGTCTTAGGAAGTTTTTTTTGTAAATGAAACATCTCTGGATCTAAATAAATGACAGTTCTAAAAAATTCTGATGAGGTCTGAAAAATTATGTTAAAATATCATGATTTTTAGCGTCACCCCACTCAACTATATATCTTCGAAAAAACAAAACAAAATAAATTATTAAGAAGAGTTGTGGGAAGTGCTTGTAAACCCGCCGGGATACTGAACAGGTTTGCTGGAAGCGGGTAAATGCATGCATGGCACTAAGACAACTTCGCCGGGGTACTGACCAGGCCCGCCGGCAGTGAAGCAATGTCAGTTATATGAAAATTTGCAAATAAGAAACCTCTTTAATGTCCTTTATTCTGATCTAGAACTTCTTGGCAGGATACAAATGTCAGAGTGGGTTAAATGGAAACCCTATCAAGGCTATGGACGCATGCTGGCAGCAGTGGCTCTGTCAACAGTATTAGAGATTTTATCTTTAATATCATGACTTGCTGGTCTTAGGACTGTTATATGTTTTCATTGTTTAAAGCACTGCTGGAATGGTTGGTTAATGATGATGTTTATACGATTTTCTGGTTGTTGTTTTTGAGTTGGAATTATCTTTGCTGTCCTAATCTGAATTTGTCCTTTTGGCAGAGATAACTGCTTCTACCAATGTCTCACCATTGTTGGCAGTCAATTCACATTTTTTTACTGTCTTNACACCAGTGTTTTGCAAACATTAATTTTTCGTCGCAATTCTCAAATAAACGACACTTTTATTCTTTGTGCCATTTGCACACTTACTTTCGTTTTTGTTTTCACGACTATAAGCGTGAAAACTTGGTCTTTCAAAGTCGCATTAAAATCATTATTGAATTTTCATTATCCTTCTTGTCGATATGGCCATTGCGTTTACATTTTACTTATCATTATGCAGTTGGCAAAACTTTTGATTTGTACTCATTGGACATTCTTTGATTGATTATGTTATTTCGTTTGATGAGTAATTGAGGTTGTGATGCATTGGAAATTGGATTTATATGTTTTTTGATTTGATCTATTCGGCACATTGGTTAAACTCTTGGTATGAATTGTTCTATACAACGCATGTCACATAGTCAAAACATTGGTATTGGTTTCGATTTGTATGTTTGGTTTTAAAATTATGGCATAATTATTGCTTGCATGCGTGGTTTATCCACTTACCAAAGGTTTCAATGGATTGATTGGAATGGCATAGTTATAAAACATGTGCGTTGTGATTTGTATAGTTGAAAGTGTCGGCGGTTGTACCTTGGTAATGACTATTCTGCATAGCCAGCAAATAGCTCCACCACCTTCGCACGATGTCATTAATGTTGCTCCTATCCCTGTTTCACCTATGTTAGCTCGGGTAAGCCTTCGAGCGTTCTATTCCTATGTATGTTTCATCCAAACCCTGGCTCTTTTACCGTGTGCTCTTCCCCATGGCACCGGTGGTGCGAATTGAGACAAACGGTTGCCAAGCCTTGCTACTGTTCGACAATTCCTGGAAAGACTTGGAGGATAGCGGTTGTCTCACCTTTGTACAGCGGTTTGAGGGTTTTAATCTATTTGTTTCAAAACAGTTTTCCCTGACTTTTGATGGTTGTAGGGCCAAGGTAGGTGACATTCAGTTGGAAATTAGTGAAGGTTTCATTAGCTCTGCCACCGGGTTAGAAGCCATGGGCCAGCGATGGTTTAAAAACTCTAAAGTGGAGGAGGTGCCATGACCACTACTGTTCGTCTCACAAAAGGTCACATCCTGTGATAGAGGTATGCCCATTTCCATGCTTAAACCAAGATGGCATGATCTTTTGATGGTGGTCAAACAATTCGTGACCTATGAGGGTCGATATGAACTCGCTTTTCTTTATCACCTTCGACTGTTAATGAATTTTATAGGGTATCCATTGAATATGCCTTTTTACTTCCAGTGTAGCCTTTATAAAATGTCAAAAAGGTTTAAAAGAGAAAAGGTCGATAGTAGCCTGTTCCACCATGGCCTAATCAGACTCATCGTTATTCATCACTTAAATCTCCACGTTGATAGTTGGCAAGATTTTATCTCTCGAAATGGTTGTGTTGAGGCAGAGCCTGTCCAAGTTGACAATCTTGTGGTTAGTGAAACCAAGGTCGAGCCACCCGTGCCCTTCCATGTCCTACTTCCCTCTCCTAAACCCTCGGTCAACCCTGATATCGACCTACCCGACGTTATAACTGAGAAGGTTGAGGCTATAAAAAAGCCTGTGAGAAAAAAGTTCAAGGGAAACCCTACTGTTGATGGAAAAGGTAAAAATAATGCTTGACTTATCTCGATAATGGCTAGGAATAAGCCTAAACCTAGTGCTGAGCAGAAGCCCATAGTCCTCAGTGAATACTCGAACTCTGACATAGAACTCTTCCTAGCTAGTGAGTACCCTTACTCACAAGGTCTGTGCTCCAAGCCACCCTATGACTTCGTTTCTAATCTACCCCCTTGCCTAAGGAACAATCCTAGCTACCCTGGGATCAAACTACCTAACAAAACCCTCGGCAATATAACCAAACCCTCACCTGCATTTTCGAAGCCCAGACAGTCGTCATGTGACCAATGTGATGTGTGGTTTGAACGATACTATATAGACGTCCCCTTATTACAGTCGAAGATCCAATCATTGGAAAACCAAGTTGCAGTGTTGACCAGCCAAAGGGACAAGCTTCAAGTAAATGATAGGAAGAAAAAAACTACTGGTTCCATCCTTTTTAGGAATGTCGAATTGGCTACAGTCATCGTCAATTCCAAAATGTCATGATCACGCTGTCTGCTCATCATCCAAGTATGAATTTAGGTATCAATTTCGTTTTGTGAATTGCTCAGATTAATATAATGATGTGAGTTTGGTTTTCAAATAGCTCTGTCTCATTTGAAATGGCTCTGTCATAATGTTGTTCATCCTGTACATTGTTTTCGCTTTGCTAAAATTAAATGAAGTTTTGATTTGGATACACGATTTGCTCATGCCCAGTTTAGCAATTGATAGGTTTTCATCTGTTTTGATTCATTTTCCTGTTGAGTTAACGAAATCAATGATTTTCTTTCGATTGGATTTGTTTGTATCTAATCTGAACATGAGGTTTTCATGCTAAAATTAGAGCACGATCATGTTTTGATTTGGTATAATTTCGCTATGATTAGATTATATCGGCTCTAATTTAGTTTGTATGTTGTGATTTTGGAACGACTTCGTGAGTTTGAATTGATGTGATGTAATCTTCTAAACCAGGAATACAACTCTAATTGACTCTGATTTGGAAAGAACGACTCTGTTTCGTATGAAAACGATATTCTCATTTAAGCATGTGCAAAAGATATCTACGCCCGAATCATGGAACGGTTTTGATTCACAAATGACTATGTTAAACTTCAACTGTTTGATTCTCTCTTGTCTTGATTGGATTGTTGTGTATCTTCAGTTAGTACGATTGATTTTATGAAGTTGGATTCGTATCAAAAATAGACTTGATAATGCTCTGTTCGATTTTTATTTTCAAAACGAATTGGTTAAACCCAGATCGACATATGTTATCTCTGAAGAGTTCTTTGTGAAATGAATTCGACTAATAATTTCATTGAAGGTTAATCGAATTTGTCTTCCCCAATTAGCAATAACAAATGATGGATGATTCCCACAGATCCTGTTATGATTTCATTTGAGTTAATTTACACACCAGTCTTGATTTGATTTGCTAAATGACATGGATTGTTGGTTTATGTTAATACGGTTATATCAATTTGAAAGTGATCTTGTTGTTTTCGTATGGATTCGATCGTGTTTCCTGTTGATGAGGCAACATAAACGATTGCCTATGATGTGTTTAACTGTATTAATTTCAATTTGATATGAAATGATTTCATTACTATTCAATACGATTTTGTATACCTGAATTAGTAAAGAATTAAACAGAGTATGGCTATCTAGTTTGTTCAAATTGCATACAAGTGTCGATTTGAATAAGGCTTTTAGAAATCAAATATCTTTTGATAGTTTGAATATATTTTCAAAGATTTTAATTGATTTTAATGTTGATTATGTGTCTGATTTAGACCAGCTACAGAATCGCAAGATTCTGTAACTCGTCTTAGAATTAGATTTTTATCATTTTTATTAACAAAATATCCTCCTAACTTGTCCATTTTTTACCCCTTCCAGGTACATCCGAATTTCATTGGGCATGCTGGGCAGTCTAGGAGATATTTGTGTGATTTAGTTTTTATTTTATGTTCCTAGTTTAGTCAGACTTGGGATATTTTCCCAGATTTATGTAAACAATTTTGATAACTTCCACAGGGATGTTTTACCCTGTGGAAGGTATTTAAATGCTTATTATTTTGTGTAATAAGGAGCATCCTCACTTGTGGGAGAACCAGGCTATGGATTTCTAATACAAACTGAGACAAGAGTTGATGTTTTGCTACATCTTTCGCTTTCAATATATCAATTTTTTGTTTCAAGTTTATGCATGTCGTTTGCAGTTGATTATAGACTACTTTAGCTATCGTAATCTATTGCAGAATGATATGATTGGATTAATGTGCTATCCATATCTGATTTCTTTCATTACTTTAAAAATACAACAATCACTTTGTTTCAGTTAATGAATCACAGATTTATCTTCTTCATTAATTGAACCATTTCGTATAGATCTTTGCATACAGGTTTATCTAACTGTGAAGATTTATAAATCATAAGATTTTTGTAATTTTTATGTCTTGTTTGTCCTATAATCATATTTGAAGAGCACTAGAGCTTTCTATTTACAAGGACCGCCTGGATATTTCAGTGCGGGTTTTCTCCCTCTGATCATCTAAGACAATCATTTCATACAGGACAAATCTAGAGTGTTTCTCCAGGTCAGTTTGTTATTTATTTGTTTTGTTAATTTGTTAGTGTGATATTAGTAGTTTAGTTAGATAAATATATTAGTTTAGATTTGTAGTTAGAATTAGTATTTTAGTTGTTTAATTTAGTTAGTTTTTTGTTTTATTTTTGTTCATAAAATTATAAAATCAACAAAAAATATCTCTCCCTGTCTTAGGACAAAATACAAATGAGTTTTTCAGGTTTCATTCAAATCTGTAAATGGTAGATATTGTACATTTTGTGAATAGGATTTATTTATGTTAGTGGTTAGATATTTAATTTTGTAGAGTTAGTATAGTATTAGTTAGTAGATTGTATATATAGAATAGTTAGATTTGTTTAGTTTGTTTTAATTGTTATTTTTAGTTAGATTAGTTAGTGTAGAGTAGTTTTCTTTTTTTGTTTTCTTAGGACCTTAGATCGTCTAATGGAGCCGCTAAACCCATCAGGGTGGTTCATCCCAAATGACTTGGGTTATTAGACAACCCCGGACCGGTTCCACTCTTCCAGTTGTCGGACGGTCAATTTCGCCCATCAACATATATCAATCCATCGAAACGGTCACACTATAAAGGTTATCGATGTATTTTCTCCTTGTCGTTCCACATATTATCTTCCTTTTGTGGGATGGCACAATAAATCTCAAGTCTCCTACTTCAAAGATCACTTGTCTCTTTTTCAAATCAATAATTGTATAGTTATCAAATTACTAATTGAGTCCAGGTAACCATGGATAAGGATTACCACCATCCACTATATCTATTACTTCAAAATATCTTTTGTTGTGCACTCCATTGATGTTAACATTCACCCTTTTTAGTCTTCCAATCAAAACAATCTTGCACTAATTTACTAGCCTCAACTGAATTGGTGACCAAATAAACTTTGGTTTTCTCATCATTTCCTATTTCTTCTTCAGAATGATATTCTTATGATATCCCAGATCTAATAAGATATGATCCATATCATAGTCTCCTATTTGTGCATTAATTTGGAATTCTCTATTCATAGTTTTCATGCATTGTACATGGTCAAATGATCATTGTGCATTAGGTGCTTCTTATTCTTGTATGCACTAGTCGATCATCTTGTGTAGTTCGTTTAATGTAGTTTCATCCTTCATTAGTTCTAAAAAACTCTTTAAAAATATTTTTAGAGCAATTACCTTCTCAACTGACCTTTTTGTGATTGAATCATCATAGGGTGGAGGCATGTCTTACATTCGTTGTGAATTCAATACTCTCCATCCCAATTATAGCATTTTTTTCCTTGCATGATTATATGCGTCTCTCTCTTTTCGAGGGTCAAATGTTGAAGGAGGTTATTCTACTTTTCTAACCCACTAGTTAGTCTAAATTCCTTGTTCCATCGCATCAACTCTTTTTCTTACTCCTCCGCGCATAATTGTTTCTATGCTCGGTCAATTATCACACTCTTCCATTTCTATCATATGCACATTATGGTTCCTTTTCTCCTACCACTTTGCAATCAGATATGGAAAATATTCCATCACATGGTCCAGTTGTCTCCATTATGTACATTTTAGATTAGGATTTTGATATTGTCACACCAAATGCGTAGGATGGTTATAGTTATAAAAGATAATAGTTCCTCTTCCTCTGTCAAATCCTCCTCTTCCCCGACCTATGAATCCTCATATTCCTCCTTGATTGTATCCCCTAAAAGTATTATATTGTAGTATCCCTCCGTCTGATATGTCTTCCTCTTAAAATATGTATGCATCCATGATGTATTCTCTAATTAGATTGAGTGCATGGCATTCCTTTTAGAGGTGCTTTGATATTTCTTCATGATGGGACAAGTGGTTGATTGATGACCCATTTTTCTGCATATCTCACACCATACCCCTCCTCCCAAGGCCAAGGGATTTGGGGCTCCTATAGCCAAATAATATTCAAAGGATGGAGACTTGTTCTTATGATGACCTTATGTTACGAGGAAAATATATATATGGCTAGGGGAAAACCACAACAGATTGAACTACACCCACAAATCAACTCTAATCTCAAATATGCTATATAAAGGAAATGCTAACAGGAGAAGGATATGATTCTACCTCATCCGAACGTTTGAATAAGACCACCATTGAGCACAAGATCCAAATATTTATACATGAAACTTGTCCTCAACAACCAAGATATGCAAGCATGTGGTGATGATATATAATGTTAGCATATAAATTAGAATAATCCATTAACATTCATGACAAATACACCCATGGAAAGTAATTCAAATATTTTGACCGAGTACATTCCACAAGTTTGAATAAGGGTGTCAAGGTCAAACACTTGAAGACTCCATCAATTAGGAGACATTTATGTATTCCCAATTGTCGATGGTGGGAGAACCTGCCACCGATGAATGCAAGCCTCTAGGTACTCATAGGAATCTAGGTCTCATTTCTAGAATAGATGAGTTGAAGTCGATGAAAGGAGATTCACCGAAAGGAGAGAATTAAGGAATATCTCATCATCTAGAAAGAGGTACAAAGTAATAGCTTATTGATTAGGAGGATGTTGGATGAATAGGATGTCCATGAAATATCGACAAAATCAAGGAAACCACCAATAGGGATAATGGAATCCAAGACACTCCACAAATCCCAATGTGTGAATATAATTCTTCTCTTTGAAAACAAGGGAAACACTCTAGTTAGCGACCAAGGAGGAGATGTCATCTATTGGGTTCAAGGTTACCTACCAATGATGAAAGTAGGCACAGGGTGCAAGGTAGAACAAAAATTTCATGTGATTCTAAGGTACATTGAGTGTATGGTTGACATGAAAAGTCAAGAGTTTTGAGGGATGGACAACACATGATTAAAAATTCCTTTGAAAAAGAGCAAGAGAGATATGGATAACTACAGAAGCATAGACTTAATAATAATCATTGAAAAAATCTTGTGACATAGGAGACATCAACAAACTATCCATAGGGATTGGAAGAATAACCAGTATGTTACACATTAACTTTCCTCACTTCGATAATGTTACATTCTCATTGTCGTAAGTGTCGTAAGTGTCACACTTTTGTCGCAAGTGTCACATTCTCGTGACATAAGTTTCACATCGTGAATGACACCTTGGAAACAATTGATACCGCCCATAAAGCATGTTAGAATAAGAAGACCCATCATTTGATAGTCGGAACAAAGTGTTTTTCTATGAGAAATGGTGATCTTTGCAACTTTTGGAATATCAACGCTCCCCTACTCATATTCAGGGAGTTCTAGCGCTCTTTTTCTATATATAAGGGATATTTCAAGTGATATGTTGCCCATTTTAAGGGATCACTGAATTGGTTGAGAAATTAATGGGAGAAATTCCCTTTTTCTCTAAGGATATCGATGGATGGATCGAGTTGGTTTGGCTCGAATCTAACCCTCGGGATGAATCTAAGGGATATATCACAACTAATGGAGTCATATATTTAACTAATCCAAAATATAACCAAGGTGTATGAACCTCTCAAATCCTATAAATGGAGGAATTCTCATGGTGAACTTGGAGGAGAAATAATCAACAAATCATTGTTATTTTGATTGTGGATCTTTCGAGAAAGGTTTTGGATGAGGCGGACTTGGAGAGGCTACTGCAACATCATCTGAAGGTTGTAAGTATATTTTTAAATTTCTCATAAATATACTTGGCCTATTTCCTTCTAGTATTTTTTTACATGTACCTGTCTATTCTTGTTTTAATCTTTCATAGATAGATCGATTTTGTCTAATCCATTAGACTAAGAGATATTTGTTTGTCTTTTGTCATCCACTACAGGTATTATTCAGAACTCGTGGATTGGAGTAGCATGGAAAAACTTCGAAAGTGAGGTACATAATACTATCCCTCTTATTATCTTTTTCCATGGGAATAATTAGTATATAGGAATGGTAGTGTCCAAAGCTAGTTTTATGTCTGAGTAGAGGGGTCTATTCTCAGGGGGAATATTCACCTGTCTGCAGGAGAATTATTCCGTAACAGAAATTGGCGACTTCACTAGCGATCAAATTTCATGTTTTTGTTCTTTCCTTGGTTTGTACCTACATTTTTTGTACCTTTAGATTTCTTATTTATTTGATCTATCCTTACATCTTTTCATCTTTTCTAAGTAGTCTTACAGAGTCTCTGATCGAATTTCCTTGAGTTTTTTATTTTTTGGGGTTTTTCCAAAACTTGTCCCAGGACTAGCGTCCTCTCCAGTTTAAGTCAGAGTGATGATAACTAGATAAAATATCCCCTATACTGTACTAGGGATATTTTTATCTCTTTGGTGCCTTGATTACTAGAGCACTTATTGTTCTTGCTTTTGAAAAATGGTTGACTGTTTACTTACTGGGCATAGTCCTTTGATCTTCCTTCGATCCAGATTATTTTTGGCACAAAATGAGAGTGGAGATATAATAAATAAATGTACAGAGATATATTATATATCCAATATTATAACATAAATGTATCATAGATTCAACCATAAACACAGATATACAGTAATACACAATTTCCTATTAATGAGAGAAAATGTACAAAGAATGTAAAATACAAAGTGAAAGACTCGCTAGAATGGTGGAAGCTTATCTCCAAGAAGAGATGTGATGGCTACTCAAATTTGTGAGAATATGATTTTACAATGAGGATCCAAAGGAATTTTTATCATAAATAAAATCCAAAACCCTAACCCCAGAAGATGAAAATCCAACAGTTTTGTGGACCCCGTTTTGAGTAGTTTGGTGTATCAACTTCCCGGGGGCGTAACTTTGGCATACGATCTCCATTTGGGGAGCACGATATCTTGTTGGAAAGGTATCATCGAGGATATTCATTTTGGGTGATCAATCAAAGCCTTTGTCTATCATTTAAAATATTGATCCGAAAAAACCTTCATTTAGGCCCTCAAAATGGCCCCGGAAGTTAAAAATTGCTAAAAATAGTAAATTACCAAAATTACCATAAAACTATTTTGAACAAGTTGGAAAAGGTGGGTGGACACCAATATACACCTATATCATCCTCTCTATATATGATATTACTCTATCAGATCTTGTCTTCTATTTAAAACTTACTTATTTTCAGTCTTTCATTGTTGATTGGGTTTTTGTTGTCTTTCCTTACTGCGAGATCAACTGTTTTTCTCAAAATTGGTTTCTTTTTGTTGCTCTTTTTGATTATCTGATTGGTTGGAGGTTTTCATAAGGAAATTTATTGATATTATCACTTTTTTCTTTTTCTTTGATCCCTTACTCAATTTCGGAAGGATATTAAGCTTGATTCTTTGTTTTTTGGTGATTTTCTTTGAGTGGATAGTTTGTTCTTCTTTTTAGTCTCTTAATGACTAATGAGAGTGTCTTTGTTTGTGTTCTTTTTCTCTTTATTTTTCAAATCATTGTAGTGAAGTCATTTTTCACTTTTAGTGAAAGAAATAAGCATTAGATGAACTATTCAATTTACTTTTGCAATAAAACAAAGAAATACTTGTATGCATTGGTTCCGAATATTGGAAAGGTTTTCTTTATAATTTGGCATTTATTAGAATTCTTTTTGAGAACAAAATAACATAAATTTTTTCATTCTTGAGTGCTTGTTAGTGAAAGAAAAGAAACTCTTGTCCTTCTCATAGATAGAAGTTCATTGAAAATAAAGTTTGCATCTCATTCTTTTCATATATTTGGAGTTGAGTATCAAACATAATTAGTTTCACCATCATATTATATTTGTGTAACAAACAACCATGAAAATGAATGCTAATTAAAATCAAACTAGAAACTTTTTATTTTTAATATATTTACACCAATACTAGACTAGGACTAGAGTTTTGGAATAGGCTATGAAGGTAACTCTCCAAAGTGTTCAAGAAAAACTTAGAATCTTGTTATAGGGAGAGTAAATCCAACTTTTGTATAAGCATAGATGAGATCCCCCTCTCNTACACATGAGGTCACATTCGGGAGAGAAACGTAGATTATCCCTCCAAGGATTAACCATTGTAGTAGTATGATCGTATATTGGGGTTTCTTCGTGAGGATTAACTATTTTCATTCAGACTCAAAACTTCATGAATTTTAAATTCATTAGGGGTCCTCTAGAGTTTACCGGTCCACTTTTCCTCAACTCTCTTGAAGGATTTCAGACTTGATATCCTACCCAGACCTTTGGAATCAAATGTCAAATCTACCCTCCCAGAGGCTGAATGCAAGTTGGTATCCCTTGTATCCATGATATTTACGGTCCTTACATGATGTGAGGATGAAGGGAATTGTTTGTTGTACCTAGAACAGATGTTGGTCAAAATCAGTTGGGCTCCTTGGAGGGTAACCCATGGGTAAAACCATGAGGAATCTTGCACCAAGGTGTAATTATGTTCAGCAGGTCTCCAACATAATTGATCCACCCACTCATATCCTAGACCCTTCTCACTTTGACCAAGCGACATTGGATTTTATCACAAACTTGTACATTCATTGAGAGAAGGCATTGTTTGCTTTTTGGTATTCTAGATGTTTTAGTGAGTGTTGTTTGCTTACTTCAAATTGTCCTAAAAAATTGGTATTGTGGCCGATAAAGGTCTTCGTAGATCACGTAGGATGAAAACATTTCCTCTATAAGTCTAAGAACTATTACTTCCTAAATCACCTGAAGACACTTACCGTGAAGAGGTTCAGAACCATTCATACACTAGGAGTGTTGCTACTCCTTTGCTAGAAAATCCTGAGAGATCCTTAGTTACGATTGAGAAAGGTTCCACCCTTATAGTAAACCCCTCTTTGTAAGTTCCTCTCGATACACTCCTTGTCCAATTGGATCCCTCAGGTAACATTATAGTATAAAATTACCCTCACCTACCATCAAGGCCATATTATCAATTATATATGGAACCAATGCAACCGAATTTCAACGAAGAACACACTACCCTTGTTCATTCTACTGAAATGGTAGATGCACATCAAAATCCTTTTCATCCAATATGGACAACTCCATTCGAATGATACCATTATGAAAAAATTAATTTTAGTCGACTTCCTTTTGACCCTCTGCATGCCTTTACTATCGTCGGTGCAGAGGCAGGATTGCCAGGTCAACCCATCGACCATCCCATTGAACCAACAATAAATATTTATACAACTCCAGGGTAAGTTAATTTTGAAATAAGAGTCATGTTACTGAGTCAGTTTCAAATTACCTTGACCTTTATACCTCATATCCCTCTTCAAACTACAACTTTGTATACTCCACAAAATCTTGTTGGGACATATTCACATTAGAGAATGAAAAACCTTGCCACACAATTGAACCGAATTGTGGGTCAAATCCATATCGAGGGGTAACCATCCTCCAACATGAAAAATTTGACAAGGGGTCAACCCTTTCTTACCGTTCATACCCCAGTTGCTACACAATGAATGGAAGGGGGACAACCTCAACCTTCATTCACCAAAAACTTCCCACAATCCTGGGGACCACCCCAAGGAGGTCAGTTCCATCAACCACATCATGGAGGTCCATCAAAACATAACCTGCAAGGAGGAATTTCATATCCCTATCCTCCTAGACTACATTATGGACAACCTTTCCCAAGAGTCCTGAATCCCACTTGGGGTCCTCAATGTTAATCATCATTTCATCCCCATGGGCAAGATCCTTTCCCTCCTCAAGGTCAACCTAGTTACCCTCCTCAAGGGAAACCTGGTTATCCACCTCAATTGAACTATCCTCCCCCTCGTTATCTTCCCTAGGTGAAAATATGTTTCCCCTCTCCTTTTATGCACATTCCTCAAAAAATAAATCCTACATTTGTTGGTCAACAACAACAACATATGGGAGGGCCTGCTGGCTACAATTATCCACCTCAACCACTTTACATCCCTACTAGTGTCCCTATGCCACACCAATATCATCCATAGTTCAATTGACAACTACCATTATTAGCCACTCCATATATACCAGATCTGTCGAGATTTACAAATGATCCCATATTACATTCTTCGTTTTGGCCAGTTATTCATGATAAATTTCCTTCTGATATTTCAAAATTTGAAGGTAATCCTGGTGAAGACCCTAATAACCATGTTATGAATTTTCATCTATGGTGTTCATAAAATTCACTAATGGATGATTCTATCCAGTTACGTCTTTTCCAGCATACAATTACAGGTACAACAGATAAATGGTACATTGAATTACAACGCAGAACTTTTCAAAATTTTAATTCACTTTCCATGGCTTTCCTCACACACTTCTAATTACTTATCCATTGTGAAATTGGCAAATTTTTTTTTACCTCCCTTCATCATACCAGATCCGTACATATCTCTGACCATATTCATGAGTGGAGATAATGAGGATGGTTGATCAAAGAAACCATTCCTAGCCAATTGTTGGTTGAATGGTTCACCAAATATATTTTTCCTCTGATCGCTTGTGACGTAGCCATGGGTGGTGTCATTGGAGAAGAGGAATACATTTCTCATGCCTATTATCTGGACTTGGTTTATTCCCAATCCGGTACTTTGTATGAATTGATTCCAAATCCTCTTTGTCCATCAACCGATCCATCAAAACCATCCTCCACTTCTCACGCAGATGGAGTTATCGATTCTGTCAAAACCCAGTCAAATTCACAATCGAACATCATGAT
>SNQJ01S0005864.1:556746-567894 GCA_010110895.2 Picea sitchensis | reverse complement strand
CCAAACCAATAAATGTGTTAAGTAATCAATTAATTAATTAATCAACATATATTAAACAATAAGTAAATAATTAATTAATTAATTAATATTATTAATAGTTAATCATTACTTAACTAATACACATTAGGACAGTTAATTATTTAACTAACCATTCTTGATAACCTTAAGAAACTATTTAACTAGGGTTGTTACATGAAAACTCATCACCCTACTATCCTCAGGCCAATTGACAAGTTGAAGTCATCATGAAAGTCCTAAAGACCATGCTTCAATGCATGGTGGTAGAAAAAAAAATCTCTTAGCACTTGCAGACCTTCTCTTCCCTATGGGCTTACCAAACTTCAGTTAAAACCACAACTGAATTTACACCCTTCCAGTTGGTATACACGATAGAAGTAGTATTAGCAATCAAATACGAGATTCCTTCATTGAAACTTGTCGTAGAACTCTTACCACAAAATTATACTGAAGAGGAACGATTCTTATATCTAACCAAGTTGGATGAAACATGTCTTCATGATTCTCTCATCAACGAGACATATCAAAAACTCGTAAAAAGTGAATATGATAAGTCCCTCCAACCTCACACTTTCACAGAAGGATATCTAGTCCTATTCTATGATCAATATCATGATAAATTGGGGTTAGGGAAGTTATAACCCATGTGGAATGGGCCATACATCATAAAAAGTGTTTTACATAGAGGTTCCTACAAGTTACTAGACTACGATGGGATATCTCTCGGTGAGCCCCGCAATGGTATTTACCTAAATAAATATGCATAAAATATATTTCATGTGTGCTTTGTACATTACTGTACTATATACTTTTGACTTGGTGTGTCGTTTCTTTTGCATGCACAAGTTTTGTCTCAGTTGCTTATACTTTTCTTTGTGATTGAATGTGCAAATGACATCATTCTTTCCCATGTATTTCTGGTTTGTAGATGGCACTAGTTGACATACCCAGAGAATCGCTTCTGCAGTTTGGGTCATCTACCAATATGGAGAGTTAGTGATTACATGAGGTATTTTACTTGGATCTAAAACCAATAATGTTGTAGAGTATCATGCCATCATCAGATTCTTAACCGACGCCTCCTGCCCAGGTATATCTCAATTGATTATTAACCTCGACTATCAACTCGTGGTCCGTCAACTTAATCATGAGTATGTCGTTCACAATTCAACTTTACTAAGTCTTGATCTAAGGGTTCATCATCTCGAAACATATTTTGAATTTTTTGAGTACAGACACATATCAAGAGAACTTAACACGATCACAGATTCGTTCAAAAATTACATGTTAGATTGGTATATTGTGCATATATAACCATTTGAAACATAAATCATATGTATAAATACATCACATAAAAAATAAAATGAAACATAGGTAGGCACCGCAAAACTCCTATATATATATATATAAGCTCGGTAGAATTTTTTTTTTTAAATACATCATACAAAAGTACATAATGGGGAAAAACATGGGCCTTCATGCCCATAGTATCATCATAAAGAATACAAAATATATGAGGACTCTACTCATCCTCTTGTATGATGTTTTTCTATGCATAGGACACTACCTCTAGTGCCACCCGTCGCAACAAATGATTGAGGCCTTTGGAGACCCAAACTGTGCGTCGTTGTAACTGTAAAGGAATGTCTCACCTCCTCAAGGGAGAGACAACCATCGTCAATCCCCAAAGGTTTCTCTCCACCTCGCAAGGTCCTCCTACTACGACGTTGTGCTCGGCTATCGCTTATGCATCCCCACGATGCCCCAATGCTGGCATCTCCACCGGTTGTGACGTGCCTCTATCTTCATGATGAAAATGAAATGGTTTATATCTCTAAGTGTACAACCAAAAATATATAAAAATAAAAAATATCGTTACAAGGTTATGTTATTTTATACCCGATGCTTCCCACTATATTCCCTCGGGAAGTACCAAGTCAAGATTGTCTCTGAAATCTACCCTAGCATAGAGGAAGTCCTCAATCACCACTAACTACCTCCTCCACCATGTGAATAAGTCGGAAGTGAATATGAAAGTTGAGGGCTCATTCCCGAAACTAGGGGAGAGACTGGTCCACTTCTCCATGCAAGGCTTGGTCACATGACGTGCTATCATTACAAGCTATGGTTGTATCTAGGGGATCTTCTCTAGGAAAAATGAAACCTGGAAAGAACCATATCCAAACTATTTTATCCTTCCAGTCCTGCATTTGGATATCTTCTCTTTGACATTCCTTAGGAACCTCACACTCCAATTGAATAGTATTGGTTCCAAACACTAAATAACTTAAGATATTTTTTATTTAGAATCCAAATGGGCACTAGTGCTCCCCTCCAACTTGTTGATGGAGAATAGAACATATCGAAGTGATAGATCTCTCACATATTTGATTATGATACTTCATCCCACCACCAATGACCCTGGTATATAGTATTCGACAACATATTCCTTGTTCAGTTGCGGAGTATCCCTGTGTCAAGATAAAAGTATGTTCTCCCCTCTCCTTCAGAGCCCCGTCAAAATGTGTACATCGTCCATCTCAATGTCTAGCATATGTGGCCTTATTCAAAACACTTTCTCGATGTCGCCCCATAGTTATTCTTTTCTCATGTTTTGAAGTTTTAAATACTTGAGTAAGCCACAATTGGATAAATCCTCCCTCACTTGAGGGTCTTGAAGAGAGTTGATGTCCTCAAAATGATGCTCATGTTCTTTCCACTCAATATGGATAGATATGGATGAAACCTGCAAAAAAACCAATTAATAATCATTATATAAACCATAAATGAAATAATTTTCCTCTTTTTAGCCCATAAATCACAAATATTTTGAGTTTTGCGCCTCTCACTCCCTCAAAGAATCTAACAGAGCTCTAGTGCTCCTTCAATGCATGCACTAGGTCATTGAAATCAAGATCGACACTCCCCTTGATTCCTTGAGGGAACATCGATCCAATTTGATGCTCTATGGATTCCCAAGGAGATTTGAACACCTAAAATAAAGGATCAAATGAAATAAAAGTGAATTAAAAATAATGAGGAGGAGGAGATCGCCAAATTGGTCTAGACGGTTCTGAAAATGGTCGCCCAGAACTACCACAATCAATGCTCAAAAATCGCCCCAAAAGAGGTAAAAACTCGAAGACCAGAGGAGAATGGTAAAAAAACAATGGTAAAAATGAATTTATGACCTAGTTTGATATTTGATATGTCCAATTTGGTCATATCTCTTTATCATAAAATCGTTTTTTGGGTCTTTTATTATTTTTTCAAGAAATTACTAATATCTTGTGCCTATAATAGTTTGATTTTACATGAATTTAAGTGGAGTACTTTCGATGACCTTTTAACAACCAGTGAGCTTAGTATTTGTTCTTTCTCATTCTTACAAATACATGAGAATGTAACAGAGTATACTATTATCAAGTTTTTGGACTCGCAAATGTTATACAAAAAAGGAACCCCCTAGAGTCTCCTTTAATCTCTTTTCAGACTCTCTAAACATGAAAATATTGTCGAGTGATATTTCTTCCTTTCACACTCATTAAAGTGTTCGAAAGGGAATCCTTCGAGTAATAGTTTATCTCTTTTTTCGGACCACAAAGACTAAAATTACAAAAAAGGACAATCCTAGAGTCTCCTTTATGTTCTTTTCAGACTATCTAAATATGAAAACCCACTGAGTTTTCCTTCTCTGGACTCGCTAAACTACACATTGAAGGGCCCATATGGGGATGAACCCTTCTTCTAGTTCGTTAATCAAAGGAAGAGGAACTTACTGAAGGTGAGTTATATCAAGCATTTTTTATCCTCTTCAAGCTCATTAAATTAAAAAGAGGTACTCATTTATATGGATGTGAGAAAAAATTGAAGGAGGTGGGTCAAGTTTATTGAAAACTTTTGTAAATAGCTCTTGCAGTTTCCCTTGAACATGAAACTTTTTTTAACCTTTACAATGAACACTTGGATAATCAACTAAACCTCTACACTAAACAAATCCTATGAGTCTCTCCACTTCTTTGAACCATCCAAAGAATGCCTCAACACTCGTTGCATTATGTTTTGGTCCACTCTTTGTTTATGCTGCGAAGTCTCATGTCGTGCCTCAATGTTCAAGGGACGTTTTCACCTTGAGATTCAGCCATCTAAAAAAATACCAGTTTCCATACCCATGTCAATTTGTATTCATATGGTATATCTTATCACTTTACTATGTCATTTTCATGTCGATGATGAGGGATACATCAAGGCCCTCCTTCGACGAGTTTGTTCCTGTCAACTTCAACACATCATCCGAGAATTAGAATTAGAAACTAGTTAGTACCCTGACACCTACATGCCTCAATGGTAGGCCTCCTCACTTTTGATAGTAGGTTTACATCATTGACCTCTGATTGGCTAATTCCAAAAATGTTCGACCTCAACTCATTTATTCACATTCATTGGATTGTACTAAGGTAAATTGGGAGTCATTGACATCCCTGGTGATTTACCTCGCACTTGTTAATGATTTACCTTAATGAATGGTAATAAAGTGGTTTATTTACCATGTTCGACATCAAAACATCTATTCACATGGATATATTCGTACCACATCATTATTGGGATGAAGACCCTGGGCTGAGCATTCATTATGACCTCTGCTTTGGCCAATTTATGAAGAAATTTATTTGAGCATGTTGATACTTATGTTGTCACATAGATCCACATTGTATTGGTCTATGGATATTTTTTATCCTCTAGTATATCCATTGTGTATTTTATGTGGCTATGATATGTTCATGTCATAGAAATTATGGATCCACATTGTATCTATGGTGGCCATACTCTTAGTCAATATCATCATGGATCCATAGTGTATTTATTGGCGACCATACTTTGAGTCATTTATAGCCGACCATAGGTATGCTTGCCTCATCAATGTCATATGCATTAACATTGTTTGATGGTTTTATGCAACTTCTACATGATTCCTTGACTCCATACCCTTTCTTCGAAGAATCTACAAAGTGTTTCGACCATGATCTTTCATTCTATGACTTCACACTTTTGGGGGGAATATGTTACACAAAAAATTTCATCACTTCAATAATGTCACATTATCATTGTTGTAAGTGTTGTAAGTGTCGCATTACCATCAAATAAGTGTCTCATCATGAAAGACACCTTGGAAACACTTGATACAACCCCTAAATCATGCTAGAATAAGAATCCCCATCATTTGACAGTTGGAACAAAGTGTGTTTCTATGAGAAATGGTCATCCTGGAAACATTTGGAAGATTAGTACTCCCCTACTCATATGTAGGGATAAATAGTTCTATTTGTCTATCTAGAAGGTAGCATTGAAGAACTTTGTTTCTGATTGTAAGGGAGCATCAAATTGTTTCAGTAAATATTTGGAGAAATCCCCTTTTTCTCTAAGGACAACTATGGATGGATCGAGTTGGTTTAGCTTGAATATAACCCTCAGGCTACATATAAGGGAGATATCACAACTAATGGATTCATATCATCAAATAATCCCAAATATAACCAAGGTGGTTGATCCTCTCAAATACTATAAATGGAGGCATTCTCATGGTGAAGAAGGAGGAGAAATAGTCAACAAAGCATTGTTATTCTGATCGTGGATATTTTGAGCAATTGTTTGGACGAGGAGGACTTGGAGAGGTTGTTGCAACATCATTTGAAGGTTTTAAGTGTATTTTTAAAGTTCTCATCAATACAATTGGACTATTTTCTTCTATTATGTGTTTACATGTACTTGTCTATCCTTGTTTTAATCATTCATAGATAGATCTATTTTGTCTAATCCATTAGAATAGGAGATAGTTTTTTTTATTTTTTCATCCTCTGCGTGTACTATTCATAAATCACAGATTGGAGCAGCATGGAAAATATTCTAAAGTGAGGTACATCATACTATCCCTCTTACTCTCTTTTTCGATGGGCATAATTAGTCTATAGGAATTGTAGTGTCCAAAGGTAATTTTTTGTCTCAGTAGAGGGGTCTGTACTCAAAGGGAAGATTCATTTGTCCATAGGAGAATTATTTCTTAACACAGTAGGAGGAGTAAACTCTAAGTAATGAGCTCAAATTCCTAAGGTCATGATAAACCCAAACCTTGGATGAAAATGGACCCAAGAGTTTGTTCTCTATTCAAAGGCAACACGACTGTTGTCGATAGGAGATAATATTATTTTCCTGCCAGTATTTTTTCATTTTTTCATAGGAAAAAGCATGCTATGATATATTAGAGGAAATGACTGTTGTGAGTAAACAACCAGTTCCAATAAATTGAACATATAAATTCTGAATGCAAGGGAATTCATGTGAGGCATGGACACTGGGGGGGTTGTTTCCTCAATAGGTAAAGTGTGTCAATATGCAATGGATATATGGAAGGAATTGCTTGGATAGTGATGAGAATTGTTTAGGAAAGAGGATTATAATGAGAAAGAGGGAGACACAAATAGGATCAACAATACAAGAAGAATGATGGAATGCAATTACAACTTAACTAAAAAATGTCCTTTTTCATAGATTTAGTCCCCTAGGCCCAAAGAAGCATAAAATAATACCCATGAGAACTCTTCTAGTCAATGGGGGCTAGATTATTCCTTTTTCATAATTAGTCTACTTGGTATAGAAAATTGTTAAACTTATATTGAATATATGTCCTTTAAAAACCATTTAATGAGTGTGAAAGAGATGGTTTCACTCGACAATATTTTCATTTTTTGGGGAGTCGGAAAAGAGGTTAACCAAGACCGGGGTGGAGTCCCATAGGTAGTAGTTAGAATTCTCATGAGTAATAAAATGGGGTTCAAATGCAAAGTCTAACTGGGACTATAAGGAACTCCCGGTCCTATGGAATAACTTCTGCAACATGTTTGGAAAGTCTCTACCACTTAACAATGACACTTCTAGTAGCAGTGAGAAGGTTCTGTGTCACTAATAAATGGGTTTGTACCTAGGGTGTATGAATCATAGTCATAGGATGATTCAGGAATGAAAATCATTGTGAAAACCTATCCTATATGTCAGTGAAAGAATATACCCGCCAGAGGCACAAACGGGGATATGACACTGGAAATCCTTTAAAAACCCTAGACAAAACCACTTAAAACCAAGTCTTTCCACTGTGTTATTAGTCCAAAAATAGAAAATATAGGGTAATACTATACAAAGTGGGTAAATGTTTTCTTTTAATATTAAAAATAAGAAATTTTACCATACCATTGATTTTTTCACCCACATATTGCTTTTGAGACCATTTTACCCACGATATTCGCGTGGCGATTGCAGGAGATAAAATCAACAAAATTAGAAACCATATGGATCAAGTAAGTTCCCATCCCATTTCCTTCCATTTAAATGGTTTACATTTTAGTTTTAGGAACCATTTTTTGAGTATTATAGGTAGTTACATAGAAACTAGGTTGTACGTGGGTGATAGTTCATCGGGTTGTGTATATGACCTCATGTATGCAAGCAAAGAGAAGCATGGCCACATATATGAATACCTATATGAGACATTCATAAGGTTATCTGGTGTATAAGTCCGTGAACAATTTTTTGAAAGGGATTAACTCAAAAAATGGTCTTTCCTTTTCATAATGGTTATTGAATGGAAGGAAAGGGAGCATGAGTAGGTGGATGCAGGAGTAGAAAAAGATGCATGAGCCCAAAAATATTTATAACAATGTTGGCTCTATAAATTTTGGGCCATCAAAGGAATGAGGGCTCAAGTGAGGTTTCTCCAGTTACTGATAAACTATTGGGACCTGGAGCTAGAGGCCTTCAATCTCAATGGGAAACCGTTGAGAATTGAAGTGGACGAGATATACTTTATCATAGGGTTGTCTCACCGGGTCGAGATAGTAAATCTCAAGGTCTGAGGGGATGGAGTTGGGATGAATATGGAGGCGTTCATTTCCACTCTCTGTTTTATAGGCACATATAAGGTAGTGATCTAAATCCCTATCAAGGTGATCGAGACCCTGAGTCTAAATATCGCCATGATTGTACTCACAAAAATATCAGGGTTGGTGATGTAGGAGGATTGCTCCATATCAACAAATCTCCAACAAGCCAACACATCTACACACTAGGAGGGAGTGGGTTCCAAAGAAGGATGCACCAGTCCTTTCAAAATTTGGCCTTAATTTAAAAATTTTAGTGTAATTAAAGTCTACAGGCTCGAGTAATCTGATCCCTTGTCTTCGTGCAGGCTAAGTGTTAAATCACCTTTAATAAGCTTGAGTTGTATAGCTCCTCATCATTGCCTCAGATATAAATATGTAAATGATCATTCAATGTTATTAATGAGGGTTAGGTAGATGGAGGGAAGGCTTGAGGAGCCTTTATTTTGTAAAAATTATTATATTTTTATCATTTTTCATTCGTTGGGTAGGATTTGAGAGAGATCAATAGAAGAGAAGAAGCACTGAGAATCTATTGTAGTCCAGTGTTTGTAAAACTTTTGTATAGAAGCATTCAGACATTAATACAAAGAATGTTTTCTTGCATAGAAGGTTTTCTGTGTTTTTATGTTTTCTTCTAAATGTATTTACTATGTGTTTATGATATGTTGTTAGATGCATATAGGTTTCACTTTGCAGGAATTAGATAGAATCCACTATCTGTAGTTTTCTGAGTAGTTATGGGATCTTAGGATTGTGCAAGGAGTGCACACCATAGTGGTTGAAAACTATGTGAAGCCAATGTAAGGAGTGAGTTTTGAACTCTGTTTCAAGTTCAAGGAAGAGTGTGCTACGTGGGACCACCAGGACAATTCGTAAAGCTCAAAAGGATTATGGTACAAGTAGTGCACTTCAAAGTTTCTGAACACTCTGAGTAAGGCTGTGAAAGTGAGTGCATATCAGATATTTGGAACACTCTAAAGAAGATATACCAAATTTACTTAATACTTTGGGGAATCTCTATAAGGAGTTCATTGATAAAGCGCAAGGAGTGCGCCAAAGAAAAAGAGTTTTGAGTCTCAAGATGTTGAGGAAAAGAGCATATACAACTAGGAGGTGGTTAGAGAGATTGTCAAGGAAGTAAAGGGTTGATTCCATTAGAGGTGTGAGAAATTATAATATCAAGAGGGACAACGTAGAGTCCTATCAATCAGGTGAAAGAATTTCACAATTCCCTAAAGGAGTGTGAAGGTGGAGTCAATTTTGACTCAGAAGAAGAGGAGGGATAACGTGAAACTTTACATAGGCTTGGTGCAAGGAGTGCACAGTCTATCAACGGAGAGCTAAGCCTAGAGAATACCTGAGCAAGGATTGTGTCAGGCCAACAATTTGACTAAGTATTGAGAAGGCCTCAGAGGATACAAATGCAAGGAGTGCATGAGGATATTTTCATAAAAATCTCAAAGTCTGAAACTTTCTAAAGTTACAGGGAAGAAAGAGTGTACCTGAGGTCTAAAAACCCTTGGAAGAAAAAAATCTTAGAAGATATATCGAGTGCAAGTGAATAGAAAGATTTTCTAAAAATATTTAAGTCTAAGCTAAGGAGGAAGCATGTCGAGGTGCTAGGAGGGAACAATACATCATCTGGAGAAGACAAGGGCCTAGACCCCCCTTAGAAAATATGAGCAAGTTCAAGATCAGGAGGTGTAGCGCAAGAGGAAGCCAAGAAATTAGCTGACAGAAAAATGATGAAAGTCCAAGCCTTTGAAAAACATTTGTGAAATCCTCCATTAGAAGGAAGGCATAACAACCATAGAGGGATGAGCTATAACATCTATTGGATCAGCTAGAAGATTCAACTTGATCTGTTGGATAAATCCACATAGTAGAGGAGAAAATGCAACAAAACCCCTCAGATCTCCTAGAGGGAGAATTATGGACCATTAGATCTGAGTCTAAACAAGAGAAGGAGCATGCATGCAGAAGGAAAAATCTCGTCTGTTGGATCTAGGCGTAAGCTAAAACAACCGCCAGATTCAGGTAAGTTTCCCAGTGGTTAAACCCTAGCATTCTTAGGAATTCATAATTTCCTAGTATTTCATTTCTATGAGGAGAGGAGACAACTCTCCCAAAGTCCTGAAGTCCGAAATAAATCATGGTCATCCATTTGTAGGGACACGTGTCTTCAGACGTCGAAGTCCGGTGACAGAGTACTATGGAATATATGTGAAAAAGTGTTAAGGGGAATCCCAAGATTTGAAGAGTCAGAGTCCATATGAACCATCCATATGAGAGGGACAAGTGTCAGCAGATCCAAGATTCTAGAGGTCCAGTAGTTTGAAGGAACCATGTTGAGGCGAGTCAAGAACTCTGGAAGGGATGGAAGCTAGAATCCATCCCGACCATTGATATAAGTGAACATGTGGCAGGGAGTTAGAGCCTTTGCCAATTCGATGTTCATGAGGAAAGTTTGTTGGAGGAGCCAGGGCTCCCGAAGTTGGGATCCCCAGAGTTCATTGTGGCCGCAGATTTCCTAGAGAAGGATAACCATTGATTTCAATGCGATAAGATTATAGAATTTCATGAGTCTGAAAGGATGTGGGAGAGAAGTTTCGTAAGGCCTAGGAGACCTAAAGAGAAAATTCTATCACGGTCGTCTATTTGAAAGGAAACACATCAATCAATCGAAAGGTTTGGGGGATAGTGACTTCGGTGGAATTGAGTAGGTGGTAAGTGCAGAGGTCCCTAGAGACCCGAAGGCTGGAGCGAGCCTTAGTCATTGATTAGTGAGGGAAGAGGTGGAGGGTAGATCTCTAATCCGCTAGTTTGATGTTTTGTAGGTTAAAATTTTTTGTAATGATAAATGACCCAAACCCTCGAAGCCAAAAACACATCTGGGCCGTTTATCTGCTAGAGCCCAATAACCGTTCATTTACCACAACAATAGTTTGCTTTTCTGCTACTCCGGAAGATCTATGGTAAGGTGTTTGAGGAACTCCTGAAGCTCGAAGTAGCGAATTTAAAAAGAGTCATCGATATGATGGTGGAACTGTAAATGTGTTGAACCTGCACATAATAGATCTAGCTAGAAAATACTACACACATTTGCAGAGAGAAATTAAGAGAGAAGAAGCAAGATAGAAAGAATGGAATAATTCTCATTAACCGTATTCCACACTCAAAGAGTGAATAATTTACAATA